>PVKE010013744.1:0-36071 GCA_004027555.1 Craseonycteris thonglongyai
TGGAGCCGGGACTTGATCCTTGGTCCCTGGGGCTACAAAGTGAGTGCTCAAGCTGCTGAGCCATGCCGGCTTCACTGAGTATTCATTTAAGCTTTATAGAATGTCAGCTTCTTTTTTTTTTTTTTTTTTTTTTTAAGAACCTTAGAAATATACAGGGTCTGGCAGAAGTAACGCCCTAACAGAAGTAACACCCCTTTTATATGAGCTATGCCAAAACTTTTATTACAAAATCCTAAGCATGTAATTCTGTAATATAACAGTATCACACTCAAGTGAACTATATGACATTTTAGGTGAAATATTCAAATTGCTGTCCATTTCGTATGAGACAAAGCAAGCCTTACAAAGTTACAGCATTACTTCTGTTGGACCCTGTATGTTTTTTGTCTCCAGAAAGAAAAAAAAAAAAAAACGCAAAAAGCAATTAAGCTGATGAAGTGAGTCATCAGGTTGCCTTCAGACAGCTGGAGACATTTCAGAACGGTCATTGTTGTTGCTATGATGATGAGCTTCAACAACAGACATGGAGGAAACAGGGAGTTATGTCTCATGAATCATCCAACAATGGAAGGGGTCCAGAGTAATATTTCTCGAACTTTGTATCCTGATGACCTCAGAGAGCTTCTTAAAGTGGATTTAAGACTCCGTGGGGTTGGGCCATGGCATCTGCATGTTTAATAAGATCATCAAATGATTTGAATCTATAAATAAGCTGAGCACACATACATTTTTAAATGGAACAGTACCAGTTTTTTCTGTCTCATTTAAAATAGTACGTATGATCAGCCTATCCATGAATATTATTATTAGTTTATTGTTTCTTTGTATACATCCTCCTTTTTCTCCTAGTATCACTAACAAAGATTTAATTCCCCATTAAAATTTCTAGCCTCCCTTGAGGCCTTGCAACTAGGTTCTGGCCAAGGAAATAGAAGGGGATTTTATGTATACCACATCCAAGGTTGGTTCATAAAATAGCTTCATAACCCCACCCCTGTGTTTCAGGGACTGTTGGTGGAGGGCTCCATTATGGAAGACCTTCACAATTTATTGCCTGTCTTTCTTTAAATATCCACTTTTCCTCAAGTCTTTGAAGTTCTAGGTATTTCTTACTCCCATAACACACAGGAACTTGACTTTTCCATACATGGCATTATTCTCTGACCTTTCCATGTCACCTTGCTTCTTCAGAGTGTAATTACTTTGTTCAATTTGTCTATGTCCTTGTTTGTCAAGCTGAAGGCTAACTAGTCTCATAAGCTTAGTAGTTAATGAGAGTTAATGGCTTAATTATCTCTTATTAGTTAATTAATATGCTAATTATTTTTTATTAATTAAATAATAAGTAGATATAAACTCAGTCCTTTAATCTGAGACCCTTTGAATTCTTTTCTTGACTTTTTTTCAACTCCAACTTCATTTAATGTTCTAGGAATACACTTCACTCCAGTCAAATAAATGATTTTTTCCTGCCCATTTTACCAACATTATCTGTTTATGTGTTTCTGACTCTAGACTTTCTTCGTGCTGGCAGTAATATTCACAAAAACTTTTCCCAAATATAAGTTATTTCCAGAGTTAGTGGTTCATCTCCATTCTTTGGATATTCTTTGATAATTCCTGATAGAAGTAACCTCTCTCTTATTACATGGTGGCTGTACCAGTCTTTATTCAATAAACGTATGCTGTTTATATAAAATGCCCAGTCATTGGCATTGGCAATACAAAAACAAAATTGAATTCCTGTCTTTCAGAATTAATGTGTTAAACAATGGGATATAAATAAACAGCTATAATCTATTGAAAAGAGAGATAAGGAATTAGGAGAGTTCTGTGGAAAAGTGCAATCTCTAGTAATTAATTCACATGTGAGGTATATGACTTTGCTACGTTAGTTGCCTGCTATGCATGATTTTTGGTTTAGAGCTGCTATGGGTGAGATCTATAGGTTACATTTTATTAGATATGCTTAGAAATCTCTTCTGAAGTTGATGAGATGCAGGAAAAAAATAGGGAATATCTCTAGACTGAGGAATATTAAGAATATGTACTGGTCTGCATCAGGAGAGAAGGAGCTAGTCTTTGTGGAAAGATGTTATTTCTGTTACAAACTTAGAATTCAAGAGACCACATGTCTACCAGCCCTCTTGGAACCTGCCTCAATTAAGTGAACAAATCTAAACTAGCCTGGTGGATAACGAGATAGGAGGCTCATAATCACTGTTGTCGTCCATGAGAACCATTCCCCAGACACTCTGCCAGCTGACCCCAAATACAAGAGCAAGCCTAACTGAGATCACCAAGGCTTGACACACATGCCCAGAACTGCCCAGCTGGCCTGTGGACTTTGTAACAATAATAAATCATTCTCTAGTTAAGCCACTAAATATAGCAATGTATTATTCATCAAATACTAAATACTAATTTATTTATTTATTTATTTTTAATATATATTTTATTTATTTATTTATTTTGACAGAGGAGAGAGAGAGAGAGAGAGAGAGATACAGAGACAGAGAGAGAACTGAACTAGGGGAGCTCCCAGTTCAGCATATGGTTCCTCACTGGCCGGGGCCGGGATTCGATCCTCGGTCCCCGGCGCTGCAAAGTGAGCGCCTAACCCACTGAGCCATCCTGGCTTCCCCATAAATACTAATTTATACACTTGATTGAGAGCTAAAAGGGCTTCAAGTAAGAAGGGGTGATGTAATCATAACTATTAATAATAGTTCACGTTTATTGAATACTTATACTTTATGCAATGAGTGTTAGCATTTGTGTGTGTGTCTGGTGTGTTCTGTATGACCCAGCTGGATAGTAAACATAATTATTCTCCTTTTCACAAATAAGGAAACTAAGATCTAAAGTAGTTAAGAAATTTGACAAACATGACAGACCTGAAAAGCGGCAAAGGCAGCATTTAAAATACCCCTTATCAATCACTTTTATCTTTCTTCAAATCTAATATTGATTTTCATTGAAAGAACAGATCAGAACTAGTACAAAAGTGTGCTAGAGTGCTTCTCTAATGTGTTTCTCATGGGATGTCTCAATTCCTGTGGCTTCTAAA
The DNA here is from genome assembly GCA_004027555.1 of Craseonycteris thonglongyai. NCBI lineage: Eukaryota > Metazoa > Chordata > Mammalia > Chiroptera > Craseonycteridae > Craseonycteris > Craseonycteris thonglongyai. Next base: position 3,071 of record PVKE010013744.1, read on the forward strand.
TGAGTCATGTTAGCCTCGATGTTATCTGTCAAAGTTCCTGTCGTCGTTTCTTTTTCTAGCTTCTTAATCCAAAAGACAGTGATGCAAGTTTCCTGACCAATGGCAAACCACAAAGAATGATTAAACAGTCTTACTTGAAGTTGTTCAATACATAGTCACACAGAACTATTCTGACTATGCTGAACACAGCTGCTAGTGTTTAATTAAGGTAGTCCTGGAGTTCTGGGATAACTTGGTAATAATAGTGATATTTCTCACAGATCAGATCATATAGGTTATCCCAACACTAAGAAATTAATGTTCTATTTACTTTTTAATTAATAACCATTTCATTGGGGGTGCTAGTTGGTTTTTGTTCAAATGAGTTTTCCAAGGATATATTTTGATTTTGTTAGTCTGTTTTATTTTTTAATGTGGCATTTTTAAGGTACAATTTTTCTATAAATTCATAGTTTCATGAATTTTGATAAATGTTTATAATCGTGCAGTCAGTAACACAATTAATATATATTTTCATCAACTCCAAAATTTCTAATCTTTTTTAGCCAATGTCCTTCCTAACCTCAGCTCCTGTCAAATGCTGATGTGATTTCTGTCTCTATAATTTTGCCCGTTCACCTAACAGAATCACATGGTAACCACTTTCTCCATCAGACTTCTTTCATTTACCACAATGCTTTTGAAATTCACCCACATTATTATATAAATCAATAGATTGCTCTTTTCATTGCTGATTAGTATTCCATTTTATGATTATATCACAATTGCTCTCTCTTCTTCAGTTAAAAACATTTGGGTTGTTACCAGTTTTGGGCAATTATCAAGAAAGCTGCTATAATCATCCCTGTATGAATCTTTGTATAGACATAAATTTTCTTTTACTTTTTCTTTGTGTGTCTGTGTTTGTAAACACTTAGTCATGAGATTGCTGAGTCACATGGTGTTATGAATTAAATGTTTGCATCCCATTCCAATTCCAAATGTTGAAGTTGTAACTTCTGTTGTGATGGTATGAGGACATGAGGCCTTTTGGAGGTAGATTAGGATGAGGGTAGAACCCCGATGATAAAACTACTGCCCTTAAAAGAAGGAAAAGAGATACTAGAGCACAGTCCCTCCACCTTATGAGGATGTAGTTAGAAGGCTGACAGCTGAAAGCAAGGAAGCATGCTGTCACCAAGAATTGAACAATACCTTAATCTTGGACTTCCGAGCCTCCAGAATTGTGAGAAATGAAATGTCTGTAGTTCAATCCACACTGTGACATTTATTATAGCAGCCCAAACTGATGAAGGCATAAAGTAATTTATATTTTTCTTAGATTTTTGGCATACTTATTTTCAATTTTTCTGTAGGACTCTATTCTATTTATATTTATCAATTATGTTTTACTTGATGAATGTAAACATAAGCTAACTATACTGTAAATATCTTTTATTTTTCTTCATTGCTTTATTAATGCTCAAAATAACCCTTCAAACTTACACATTTGCTCTGGCTCATAAGCCAAATGTATTACAAATTCTGTTTTTCAAGAAACAATGATAAATTATTTTCTCTCAAATATTTAATTTATAAATTAAAACACATGCATTGTTTACTGTAACCAAAGTAAACATTCTATGAAAGATGGTGGCAGGCAGAATTAGTGGTTGAAGATACTTATATCAATGTAAATATCATTCAGCTCTTCTTCAAGAGGGCCTATTTTAATTAATGTACCTGCAGTTGATCACTATCTTTTAATGTGTTTATTATATATCACATAATGAGAGAAGGATGCATATTGTGCTGTTGTACCTTGAATTATGAATAAAAAGATAAAAAGAGGAAGGAAAAAAAAGCTTTAGAAATATGATTACAGCATTTTGTAGAAATCTAGCCAGAGAGGCTTTAAATACATTTTAGATCATTGAATTAAACCATAAATAAGTCACTGTTTGGGAAATAATTTATATTAAATTATCAACTTTACCTTCTTGGTAATAGGAATCAATTGTGTAATGAATTCTATAGCATTAACAATAAAAGTTTTAGGGGGGATGTACTTATTTTCTATGATACAAAGTAGGAAATTCTTTGCAGAAGGAAAGAATAATGTGGATACCATTAGAATAGATTTTACAGGTTTTAAACAGCATTAAACAACACTAATGAATGTATCAATTAAGAGGGAGTCAAGAATCACTTTGTCCTGAAATAAGAAGAAAGTCAAATTAATCAATTGACATATCTGTGTGTGTGTGTATATAATCATCTATGTCTATGTCTGTGATCTCTCTCTCTATCATCTCTACATCTATATCTATTTATATCTAATCTATATCATCTATGTCTATGTCTGTCTCTATCAATCTTTATCTCTATATTATCTCTATATCATCTTCTATATCATCTATATCTGTATCATCTATATCATTGTCTACACTATCATCTATATCATCATCATTTATGTCTATATGATCTATATGTATATCTATATTTATATCACTACCTACCTATCTCTCTTCAGAAGAATTCCCTTAAGAAAGTAAAATGTTACACTATTTAGCTTTAAAGACCACAGCAGTTATTAAGCTTCTGTATTCCCTCCCATTCCAGGCAGGATAAAGAGCCAGTGTGATAACTGCTATTGTGACAGTCAGGGCCCTGGAGTCCCTGACTTATTTCTAAAGTGACATCTGCTGGCACTGGATCAATACAGTTGTTTTCTACACAGTTAATTCTCAGTAGATTTTGATGAACATCTTTACAAGATAACTAGGCATATTTTATAGACTGACATTTGCTTTTTCTTGAAACAAAGTCAGTCTCCCAACTGTGTGTCAATGATCATATCCTTCATATTACAGTCTATGACATTGGTAATTACGGTAGAAATAAAAATCCATTTATTTTTCTCTTTACTTTTCTGAGCATGTGCTTCTATACCTTTATATGTATCAGGCTCTGGGATAAATAACTACTATTACTTTTCATCATTATAACCACACTAGGGAGAGATCATTTAATCCCTATTTTGCAGATGAAAAATTAGTTTCAGGGGTTGATAATTTGCTATTAGTCTGTGAAATTAATAGCACATGGCTTGTTTCAGTTGTGTTCTCAGGTCTGTGTAAATGCTACTTCTGGTGAACATTATTGATTTCAGACAAGAGTGATCATTTTCCCCTTCTTCTTCAATCATAGGCACCCTGATATTTTTCAAAAATTTGTTCTTTCTCCACTGATAGCACTCCAGATGCAGAGTCTAGTAACTGAATCGTTGGAGGCATTACATTTCTCTGGTTTCTGATAGAAAGTTGACAGGTGACTAAGGTAGTCTAAACCAGATCAAAGAAAAATATTTTTTAAGATTTATTTTATTGTTTTTGACAGAGACAGAGAGAGACAGAGAGAAGGGGGGAGGGCCCAGAGCAGTTTTCATAGTTGTACATCATCAGTTTTAGACGTGGTTTTGTTTCACACAGGTGGGCGGGAGCCGAGGGCCTCCCACATAGGAGGGGCACGCCTCTTGAGCCAGGGGCCAAACTGGGAAGCAAGGACTGAACTGGGGGCCTCCTGCATGGGAAGCACACCCCAGTTCAGCATATACGTCCCCACGGGCCAGGGCCAAGACTCTATCCTCGGTCCCCGGGGTTGCAAAGTGAGCACTTAACCCACTGAGCCATCCCAGCTTCTTGAAAAAGATTGATGTTGAATGCTGAAGTCTTTTCCTAGTGCTTATGAACAATAACAATTCTGCTTCTGTTGCTGTGTGGCAGACATTTTGTGACAATAATGCCAAACAAGTCTGAGAATGATGTCAACATTCTAAGAATGATAGGTACAAAAAGAGCCAGAAAGAAACATGTTCTTGATATTATCACTGGGCAACTGAATCAACTAGCCCTAGAACACAGTTTCCCTGAGTTACTTGTAATGTGTGAGAATACATTTATTTGTATTGAAAGCCAATTTTCTAATCTTTGAATTTGAAGGCATGCTACCATATATCCAGTATTATCCTACCTTCAAAAACTAATCTATGCCTGTCTCTATCCCCTGTTTAAAAACATGTTAACTCAGTGATGTTTCTGTGTATCTCTATATAAAAAAAGCTAAACTGTGACTGTAGCTTGTGGCCTCTCTTAATAGTAAAGCAGTTTCAATAATGACTGCCTACACAGCATTCTCACTTGATGGCACTAGGTAAATCCTTCTATACATGTTTAGGGCCGTGGATACATTACAGTTTATCCCTGCACAGCACACTATGTAATTTGAAAGCAGTAGCAGAGAAATAATAAAGATTGCTCTCATGGAGCACAGCTGCAATGAAGATATTCAGTCCTCAGTCCTTGTCACCAGCGGACCACCTAAGGTGAAAGCCTGATAAATTAATTCATCTTGTAGCAGAGGGTGTCATTCCTTCAAATATATTCAGTTTATCTGTCATCATCTGAGGAAATGAATCAGTGGGCAACAAGCTATCCCCAAAAACATTTTCGGATAAGATGATGATGTTTTTCTAAAAATTGTATTTTTATGTAAACCACAGCTCGAATATAGTCGAACTGCAGTCGGAGAACACATTCATCTCCAAATTACACATCAAGATACATCTGATAACCTTGAAAGTATATATATTTGGAAGGATTTAATGCCATTCTTAAATATCTCTATATTTTAAAATATATTGTGTTTCTATATAAAAAATAACAAAATAAGTGTGGCTATTAAAAAGTTAAAATCAAGGCTATGAGTTTAATTCTATAAAAATGAATTTCCATAAAATATGCAGAATTGAGATATGAATACTGAAGACAGAAAAGTAGATAGTTTGGGGGTAAAATATAACATGCTTATATCATTCTGTCATTTTCTTTTCTTTTCTTTTTTCATAAAGCCTCTTTTCTCCCTTAACCTGCTAAGAGTAAAGAGTATATTTTTGCTACTGTTTTCTTATTTTTAGAGGTGTGGTACCATTGTAGAAAGCCTTGACAATTAAACTAAACTCATCTTTTAGTTTTTATAAGTAAATAATTAATTTAAATGATTTCTTTTCCCACGTCAAGAAAGCTAGTTTTTAGGGTCTGCATATGTCTCATCATAGTCATGTGGATGCTCCTGTATATGTCGGGAGAAAAGTTCATAACAATTGCATTCACGTAAACAACTGGTGGTTTTAATAAGTACATTGACTCCTTCCACTTGATTTGGAAAGGTTTTCAGTGAATATATTCGGTTTTGTTTTCTAAGAGCTTAAAAATGGAGGGTTAACCTTTCCTTTAGTTATAAATTAAACATTTGTTGTGATCACTAGAAGAAAAGAACTCTTATCTATTATTTTATTACATTATGTTAGAAGAAGAAAAGGAATTGGATCTTATTCTTAAGCCCCTGAATTGTGAAGATGTCTATAAATTCTTATAGAATGCTGAACTCAGTCCCTCAGGCACCTTTTAAGGACCCTTCAGTAAAAGCTTCCTTGCTGACAACTAAAGAAGGCATTTACCATTACTCACACAGATGCAAACAGAAGTCCTCTGAGGCAGCTCAGAGTCAATTAATTCCACATATTGCAATTAATTGCCAACTTCTCATTAAGGCTTTTATTTCATGATTTGGGAAAAATGCAATTATGCATATATGACTGACATGTAAACAACTTCCTGAGGACAAATGATGGTCAGAAAATTTTAAGAAAGTTTATTTATTTTATTAAATATGGCCACAATGGTGAAATCTAGCATTTGTGGGTTTTTAATTTCCCTTTGCCTTGAAATTTTTTTAAATTTATTTTTATTATTATTTTTTTACATTTGATGCTCATTCCTATGCCTCTGCCAGCCCTCCCCCTACCACCTTCCTACTCCCCACCCCCAGGCAACCATCAGTCCACTGACTGTGTCCATGAGTTTTTGTTTCTTTGTTACTTTCAATTTTATATTCCACCTATGAGTTAGGTCATATGTTTCTTCCTTCTTTTAGTCTGACTTATTTTGCTTAATAAGATGTTTTCAAGGTTCGTCCAAGTCACAAATTGCTGTATTTCATATTTTCTTATCATTGAGTAGTATTTCATTGTATAAATGTACCACAGCTTCTTTATCCAGTCATCTATCAGAGGGTACTTTGGTTGTTTCCAGGTCTTGGCCACTGTGAACAGTGCTGCGATGAACATTGGGGTACAGATATCTTTGTGAATTAACGTTTTCAGGTTTTTTGGGTAGATGCCCAGTAGAGGGATGGCTGGGTCATATGGCAATTCCATTCGTAATTTTTTGAGGAATCTCCATACAGCCTTCCATAGTGGTTGTACCAATTTATGTTCCCACTAGCAGTGTATGAGGGTTCCTTTTTCTCCACAGCCTCTCCAGCACTTGTTATCCCTTGTCTTGTTGATTATAGCCATTCTAACAGGTGTGAGGTGGTATCTTTTTGTGGCTTTAATTTGCATCTCCCTAATTGCTAGTGATATGGAGCATTTTTTCATGTATCTGCTTGCTGTTTGTATGCCTTCAGGGGAGAAGTGTCTGTTTAGGTCTTCTGCCCATTTTTCATTTAGATTGTTCATTTTTTTGTTGTTGAGTTGTATGAGTTCTTTATATGCTTTAGATATTAGCCCCTTATCAGAGGCATTGTTTGCAAATATATTGTCCCATTTGGTTGGTTTCCTTTTTACTTTGTTGATAGTGACCTTTGCTATATAGAAGCTTTTTAGTTTGAATAGTCCCATTCATTTATTTTTGCTTTTACTTCTCTTGCCTTAGGTGTCAAGTTCGTAAAGTGCTCTCTGAACCCAAGGTCTATAAGTTTAGTACCAATGTTTTCTTCTATGAACTTTATTGTTTCAGGTCTTAGGTGAAGGTCTTTAATCTATTTTGAGTTAATCTTGGTACATGGTGAAAATTCATAGTTCAGATTCATTCTTTTGCATGTGGTTTTCCAATTTTTCCAGCACCATGTACTGAAAAGGTTTTCTTTTCTCCATTGTATATTTTTTGCTCCTTTGTCAAAAACGATCTGTCCACATATTTGTGGGTTTATTTCTGGGTTTTCGATTCTGTTCCATTGGTCTGTATATCTATTTTTTTTCCATTACCAAGCTGTTTTTATTATTGACACTTTGTAGTATAGACTGAACTCAGAGAGCATAATACCTCCAGCCTTATTCTTTTTTTGGAGGATTTCTTTGGTACTTCGGGGTCTTTTGTGGTTCCATGTGATTCTGATTATTTTTTTAAGTCAATTTTTCAAAAGAATGTCTATGGGATTTTTAGTAAAATTGCATTAAATCTGTATATTGCTTTGGGTAATATGGCTATTTTAACTATGTTTATTCTTCCAATCCATGAACACAGAATATCTATCTATTTCTTTGTATATTCAATTTATTTTAATAGTATCTTATAGCTTTCTGTCTATAAATCCATCACATTCTTTGCTAAGTTTATTTCTAAGTATTATTTTTGTTTTAATCACAAATATAGTTTTTCTCATTTCTTTTTCTGAAGTTTCATTGTTTGCACATAAAAATGCTATAGATTTTTGAACATTGATTTTGTATCCTGCAACTTTACTATATTCATGTATTATTTATAATGTGTTTTGAAAACATTGCAGGAGTATTATAGCAAGATATCCAAGCCTCAATTCTGACTGAACAATTGTAATGTGGAGTTTATGTTTGTTTTTAGTGAGATCTCTACATGGTTCAGTAGATCTTTTGGCATTCCAGGATTGTAAAATTTTGTGACTTTCACCCAAAACTCTTTATTCACATCAACATTGTACATATATTTATGTCAACCCTTTATTCACATCAAATATTAGCACTTTTTATCTACTATTAACAGAGAATTCACTGGAAACCAAAGACAAAGGAAAGATAAGGAGACATTCTAAGTTTCAGAATTGTAAAAATTTCCCACTAAGGACTCTCATAGACCTAGAGATTCCTCTTGTGTTTCCTGTACTGTACACTGCTCTAGGCATGATTAATATATTAATGCAGTTCAGAGCTCTCTGAGGAGAATTTATTAGTATACCTCTGCCACCTATTATAACCCATCTCATCTTTCAGGTGAGCAAACTGAGTACTTAGGCAAATCACTAAAAACAAAACCAGGATTAAGTTCCTGCAAACTACCTCCCAAGTTGATGGACTTAATCTATTATGTATGTTTACCTAAAAGTAAACTCACTATGTAAGCAAAACTAGAAAATTGTGTGAACAGGTTTTATACTTGTGTAAACAAAACCAGAAAAAAAACCATGATTTTGTCTGTTTCTTTCTTAGTCCTCTTTTTATTTTTTAAATAATCTTCTATTATGCTTGCCATAATTTCTGAGTTTTTAGATACATTTCATGAGTTAAAGAAGATGTATCTTCTTGTAAGGTGACACAGAAACATTTCTCTCAGCATATCTTCCTGTTGGCAATCACAGCTGTCCTGAACAAAATGATAGATTAAATATGTAAACCGTTGTGCTAGGTCAAATCATACACAATAGGCAGGACATTTGGTGGTGCAAGGTGAATATTTTTTTCCAGAGGTCCTCTATTCCTTTTTTGGCTATTTTAAAGTTGCAATTAGATACCAAATCTGATCCTGTTATTATCTCAAGCTTCTCACTTATTTTCCTGAAAATTTGTTGTGAAGAAGTTACATAGCATTTATATTCATAGAAGTGAAGAATGCTATCAATAAGTATGCCGTTGTTGTCTCCCACATGGCCTTATAGTTCAGTGAAAGAATGAAGCACACCACACCTGCAGAAATGAGAATATATAGCTTGAATTTATTTGCCTTTAGATGGTAAGGACTAGTCTAGGAAAAGAGAAATAGATATTTGTGAATTGGGGTGGGGGTGGGGGGGTCTGGTAAAATCAAGTCAGTGTCAAAGAGAACAACTTTAAGAAGAAATGCTAAAGGTAGCACTTTTTTTGGTGTTGTGAAACTGAGTAAAGAAAGCTATGGAAAGTGAGAGTAAGCATAGTTCATTTAGGGAATTTAAAGTAGAAGAGGATATGAGACTAAATAGGAATGGTGGAGCTAGAAGAGTGAGATAGATTAACAGATATCTTTAGCTCAGGACCTTGGGCTCTGCTAATTATGATTATTTTTCCCAACTACTCAGCCTTCTTTGAGCATACCAGATACACAAAAATACCTTTGCACCTTTGATCAAACTATTCCTTTAGTCTACAGTGATCTTTTCTTCATCCCAGCTTAATAAAAGTCATATACTTTCATGTTTCCACACAAACTCTTCTCTGTGACTCAATAGAAACACTCCTCACTTAACAACCAACCTGTTTAATGAGTGCTTGAATTTATGCCAAGTTCTCTAGTGCAGGGAATCCCCTTTCTCAGTCTGTATGATTCTCAGAAATCCTCTCTCTCCATATATGTCTTATTCCCTCAGTAAGTTAGTATTCACTACACAAAGCATTTGCAATCACGCATGACTACATATTCCATTAATAAGTGTAGTATCTCATGATATCTGTTAAAAAATAATATACCCAATGGAACCATGAAACCTCACAAGACATCTGCCCTTAGCTGCTTGCTCATCAACCATTTTGCTTTATTGCCTATTCATAGGAACAGAACTCAATTGTTATTTGACAAGTACCTGTATTATCTCACTAAACTTACTTTTTTCATAATGTATACTATACCATGTGTGAGATCTGCTATCGATAGGCTAATCTGTCGTGTTGAATGTGGTCAGCTATTTGTACAACTCTCTTTTGAAGAGCATCATCCTATGGCACAAGTACGTGCTTTTCAATAGATTTTTGTTGATAATGTATGTTAGACTGATAGGAAACAGAAAAAGGTCTGAGGTGAAATGTAAAGCTCCTTAGTATAGAACATATCCAAAAATAAGCTGGCAGGAATATATTTCATTTAGGGTGAGCTCGTTCTTACATTATTTGAAAGTACAGACATCACACACCTGGGATCATAGATTTGACCTCTGTGAGATCAGTTAGCTTCGTTCTGCTCCACAATTATAAACAGGACTCTCTCCATGCCAGCCAACCCTTTTATATATTTGTGTTCACTGAAAGAGTGAATATAGGGGAAGCCAGGATGGCTCAGTGGGTTAAGTGCTCACATTGCAGCCATGGAGACCGAGGATCAAATCCCGGCCCTGGCCCGTGTGAATCCATATGCTGAACTGGGGAGTGCCCCCACTTCAGTTCTCACTGGGGCAAGACCCCAGCCCAGTTCCTGCCCTGTGCAGCCCCACCCACCTGTGGAATAAAACTATGTGGAAAAACCAATGATGTGACACTATGGAGACTGTTCTGGGCCCTCCCCCTTCTCTCTGTCTCTGTATCTCTCACTCTCTCTCTGTCAAAATCAATAAAAATAAATCTTAAAAAAAAAAAGAAAGAGTGAATATACATTTTTCATGAAATAAAACAAACAAAATAAAATAAAACAAAAAGATATTCCAACTTCTGCCCTCTTGAGAACATAAATGTCCTTTATATATATGAAGGGCTATGTATTATTAGAATCAATTTTTATTTTTAACTTTAATTTTTTTAATTATATTATTTAAAAATTGCATATTATTTCACACTAGGTTTTAGCCAAATATCAGAGACTCGATAAAAACAAAAACAAAACAAAAAACAACAAAAAAACAACCTATCATTTCAGAGAGGCCACAAAATAACTTCCATAAAATATATTCATTTATTTAAGTCTGTATTGTCTCGTTCAGCTCACACTATAAATCAACCCAAAACAACTAAGGACAGAGTGTTTCTGTCTTAGGTTTTTCTTGGTTCAGGGACTAAAAATCCAACTCTGAGGTATGTTGAAGGGAATTCTTTACTCCTAATAAACTACATTTGTGGCTCAACACAAGCCAGAATCACTTTCATTTAAAAATACACATTTAGTATTGTCAAAATACCATGTAATATAACTTTAAAAAAAAAGTACTACTAGCTATGTGGAAGAACCATTTTACTATAATAATTTCCTTACCCATAGAGCTATACTCCATTTCTGATTCTCTTGCAATTAGTGAAGACTTGTGATTGAGTTTGAACTAATGAAGTGCAAGTAGGTAGATTATGCTGCAAATTTAGGCCAGGCTGGTGGAAATATACCACACATAGTCCACCCAGCCCTCTTGCTATCTGTTGACTATGTATCAATCAGGGCAACCTTGAAGATGGCAGAGCCCCCAGGAGTCTAGGTCACTGCATAAGACACACTCCACACCTTACCTCCTCCAGACCCACACCAGGCTGTTTTAAAGTCAGAAATAAGCTACTATGTTCAGACCCTGGAATGTTTGTTTATTGTTTGTTTTTTGAACAGCAGTTAGTCTGCCTTAAACAATAGAACTTCAAAAAACACTTTTCTGTCATGAACAGTCACTTTCATATATGGAATATTTTACTCCCCAAGAAACACTTGGCAATGTCTGGAAACATTTTTGATTTTCACAACTGGGTGAGGAGGATGCTCCTGGCATGTAGAGGGTAGAGAGCAGAGATGCCATGAAACCTCCTCCAATGCACAGGACAGCCCTCATAGCAAAGCATGATCTTGTCCAAAACAGCAGTTGTGCTGAAGTTGGGAAACCTCTCATTATTGAGAGAAAGCGCTAGAGAAAGTGTCAGTTTTATCTTTATCTATTAGCTCTTGAAAAACACTTTATCTTAATGTGAGTTCTGTTGCAAATGTACTACACTAGTAAGTAATGAACTTGATTTAATAGAATTTCAAATTTAGAACATTATTTTTCAGTTGATATTATAGCAATTGCTAAAAATGTTTAAAAATAATTTGAGTTTGCCATTAGAGCACTTCCCATTCCCCCCGTTGTTTCTCTGAACTTCATTTTCAGTGCGCCTTTATTATAGCATTGTGTGTATGTATGTACATGAATACCCAGAAATGCTTGCTGTTCTAATGCCTTTCTTTATGGTTACTCTTAAAGAGTTGTCTTTCTTTATGGTTACTCTTAAAGAGTTGTGGCATCTAAAAGAAGCAGTATAATTAAGAAAATGGTCAGGCATTAGTTTACATTTTTTTAGATTTATTTTATTGTTTTGACAGAGAGAAAAGGGGGAGGGCCCAGATTAGTCTCCATATTTGTACATCATTAGTTTATGACACACCTTTATTCCACACAGGTGGGCATGGGGCTGTGCAGGGTAGGAATTGGGCTGGGGGGCCTCCTTTTTGGGAAGCACACCCCAGTTCAGCATATGGGTTCACACAGGCCAGGGCTGGGAATTGATCCTCAAACCCCGGGGCTGCAAGGCAAGCATTCAACCTGCTGAGCCATGCCAGCATCCTCTACATTTCCTATCAGTCCTTATACATCTAATTGTCCAGATCTCATTTTCTCAAAGCATTGCACTCTAATAATTTAATAATACAATAAACAAAATACAGAACACATTGACGTCATGCTATTTTCTGATCTCAGAGTACAGTAACTTTTTAAAGAATTTTTAAATTGTTTTTGACAGAGACAGAGAGATACAGAGTCAGAGACAGAGAAAGGGGAGGGCCCAGAGCAGTCTCCATTGTTCTACCTGAACAGTTTTCAACATGGTTTTGTTTCACACAGGTGGGTGGAAACTGTGCAGGGCAGGTACTGGGCTGGGGGCCTCCCACATGGGAGGCACATCCCCTCAAGCCAGGGGCCAAACCAGGGGGCATGAACCGAAATGAGAGTCTCCTGCAGGGGAAGCACACCTCTGTTCAGCATATGAGTCCGCATGGGCCAGGGCTGGGATTTGATCCTCAGTGTCCGGGGCTACAAAATGAGTGCTTAACCTGCTGAGCTGTCTGGCTTCTCCTAACTTTTTGAGACAGTCATATTATCCTAAGAAAGCAATACTGAGTTGTGAAAACAGTCCTGAATTGTGGAGATACGACTTGTAGCTTTAGCCTACTAATTAACTAGAAAATTAAAAGTTAGGCATTAACTTTTTTGTACCTCATATATTTTTTGTTTGTTTGTTTTTCTTGCAATATGAGAAAATTTAACTACATGGTTTCTAAGTGTCCTTTTAATCAATTTGCTTGAGCATATATTCATTTTGTATATACTTAACAAATACAATTTTACACAGAAACTGTGCCAGTGTCGGAGGTTAGATCATAAGTAAGGTAAACATGGCTGTTTCTATAATGGAACTTAGAGTCATCACCTCACCACAATTTAAAGTACTACAGAGGCTACAACAACATTATAGACAATGCAGCCCGCGGGCTGAAAAGTTTGGAGACCCCTGGGGTCTCCATTAACTATCAAACAGCAGTTTGGGGGCCGACTACACACTCGAGGTCCACATAAAAAAGAATCAAAACAGAGATGTTGTTTTTAATTATTTATTTAATATTATTTTATTCAGATTAAAAGGTCTCCACGGGCTGGATGAGAGGGCCTTGGCCCACGGGCCATAGTTTGGAGACCCCTGGTTTAGAGCAAGGTATCTTTATCATTCCATTCTACATTACAAAGGTAAATCAGGCAACAGGAGAACAGTGGAGATAAGAATAATAAGGTACTTCTCTTTGAAGGACGAAATTGAAAGACATTGAGAAATTACTGGAAGTGATTTGCAGGAAAAAATAGTCAAATGATACTGAACATTTTTCCGATTTTGTCAACAGCAAATGGGAACCGGTAATACCAATATGGAAGTCAGAAAAGAAAAGGTTTTGCATGGGATGTAGTATCCTGAGTTTTAGGTACATTGAGATGCAACTTTTACTGGTTGTAATGAAAGGTGGCCAAGAGGCAATTGGTACAAATATTTGCAGCTATGGGTAAGAAAGATGGGCATTCTCTTTAGAGGTGATGGGGACAACTGTCAAATAAGTCACATTGCCAACATTTCAAGTGCAGGGAAAGAAAAGTGGACTGGGGCATGAGAGGTACTCTCATAAGAAGATGTTTTTCAAAGGAAGAACAAGCTGTGTGTTCTGCAAACCCCTTGCATAGGCAGCTGTCATCTCTGCTCTAAAAAGAGAGAGTATTGGTTGATGAGAGCTGGACTCACCAAGACTCTGTATTACAGTGGAACCCTGCAGCCCTACACATCCTAAGACACTTTCCAAAGTATAGCAGAAAGAAATGATCCAGTCCATGTTGATTTGAAGGTTTTCTTTTAATCAATCGTTTCAGTGTAGAATACACACAGCCCGTAGATTTCCTAATTGGTAGCCTGAAAAGCAGACAGTTGCCCTTTCGATTTTTGTTCTCTCATCTTTATCAGGACAGGTCACGTTTTCAATGAAAGTTCTTCTACCTGACCCCATTGACATTATGTAGTAGATCTGGCATCGATAAATTAGTATTTTAGTCTGCTAGAGAACACATACTCTGATGGTTTAAATTCCAGAAGATTTAGATTGTTGCCTTTGTTAGTCCCTGAAACTATTACATTAATTGTCTCACTCTGTCCTACTTGTTATGATGTTCATGATGGAAAGTGATGGCTTAATGCAAACGAATAGAACATTATCTCTCCAGTATCCCACTCAACATCCCATGTCTATCTTTCTCCTTCATTTCCTGTTTTTGAATGCAATTTATTTTAAGTACCCTGCAGAGATGCTTCAACATTTGTTGATATTAACTAGCTCTGATCATTCCCCTCCCACTCCACAAGTTCTGTGGAAAAACTACAATTGCAAAATGGCAAACAAAAACACTATCAAATCTCTCAGGAAAGTTAACTAAATGATCAGAAGCTCAGGCAGCAAATTAAGTTACCAGAATCCTCTCAGGCATATGTCTGACTTTGACAATTTTTCAATTCCTTTCACTCTCCTATTGGACCAACCTCTGGACACTAGCTCAAATTTATATCTTTTCACAGATGACCAGTGTGCCTCATTATAATGAGAAGACCTAGCTTTGGATTACCAAAGAAACTGAATAGCACAATTCATCACTCAATTACAAGTTTAAGTGCCATGCAGACACCCTCAGGATTTATGATCAGTAACTCTCCCCAATTATAATTGACAGCATCTCTATTGCTATATTTGTGTTTAGCACTATGGAGTACTGAGTTATATGATAAAGTTATTGAGCAAGTAAATAGATTAAAACAAGTGAGATGAAAAAAAGAGCAAGGTTTAAGTATGGAATGGTGTTATACTTTCTTAGAATACAGACAAAATGCTGTGTTTACTGTCAACTGTGAGATACGTACTTTTCAAAGGTTAAGATGTGGAAGACACAAGAAAACAGTGCTTTCATGATAATTCAAATTAGAATTGTAAAAGTGAACAAATATAAAAGAAGAATCCTGAAAGGACAAATGTATGTAAACCGACATGTTTTTTTCTTAATAAAAATAAATGGACTTAAATCAATAGAGTATTTCTGCTTTTTTTTTTTAAAGATTTATTTTATTGTTTTTGATGGAGAGACAGAGAGAAGTAGGAGGCCCCAGAACAGTCTCCATAGTTGTATGTCATCAGTTTTTGACATGGTTTCATTCCACACAGGCGGACGGCAGCCATGCAGGTTGGAAACCAGGCTGGGGGCCTCCTGCATGGGAGGCCTGCCCCCTCAAGCTGGGGGCTGAAGTTGGGGCCTCCAACATGGTAAACTTGCCCTGACAAGAACCAAACTGGGAGCTTCTCACATGAGAAGCACACCCCAGTTCAGTATGTGGGTATGCATGGGCTAGGGATGGGACTTGATTAATCCTTGGACCCCAGCGCTACAAAGCGAGTGCTTAATCTGATGAGCCATCCCAGCTTCCCATTTCTGCTTTTTTTATGTTCCCAAAAATTTTATAATAATAATATCTGCCCAACTCTTAACACTGGAATAGAGCAACCTATGCTGAATGAACCTGAGGAAGTAAAAAAGCTGTTCACATATAGTATGGCAACCTGAGTCAAATTACTTCATGGGAAAAATGTTGGAAGCATGATGAATAAAAACTTTTCCATTATATCTTGCATCACTATGGTTGAAGTTTCTCATCTTTTATTTCTTTATTTCTTTTTATTTGTTAAATTTATTGGGGTGACACTAATTGATAACAATTACATAGTTTCCAGGTGTAAAATTCTACATTACATTGTCTATACATCGCATTATTTGCTCCCCACCCAGAATCAGCTCCCTTTCCATTCTCCATCCATACTCCCTGCCACCCATCTCTCCCATCTTTTTTTCTTAATGGGCCATAATGACCTCACTGGTGATCAGCCATAGTAAATTGCTTGGTTTAGAAAGAAAAATAAAAATTACTCAGAGAGAATCAAAGTTCTCTCTCTGTAGGCAGAAAAAAAATTGCAAAGTGGTGGTGAAACATAAAATTCCAACTAAAAATTCTTTTAATAGGTCTTGGATGTTGAAATAGAGGGAGTGTAGCAAGTGGAGTTTGTGTGCTTTGCAAGCAGTTTCTGAAAATGACAATGCCAAGCCTATTTAACTCTTATAATTACCTGTCACCATGCTTCCAGAGACTAGCTGGAGACAAGGAAGCTACATGCCTGGCTATGCAATGCTGACTGAGAGATAAAAATTGGGGACATGCCTAGGGCTTGCTCATTCTGATTATACTGAGTGGAGAGATATGCACACTGACATAGTCCCCAGATAGATAAAGCAGTTAAGTGGCCCTAAGCAATAGCACCTGTGCTCCAGGGTCAAAAGAAAGTGTCAGATGAGTTTGACTGTACGGCCAAGATCCCAAATCAGAGACAGTTCTATTTTTGGAAGAACTTAATGTTTTTTTAAAAGTGTGAATCTCATAAATTTAGTTTATTAACTTATGTAAATTATCTTTATGTTGCAATTGTCTTGTTTTACCTTAGATGTTGGTAATGACATCCTACTTTCAGCCTTAGGTTCCCAGCCCAGTTGTCACATTGTTGAATATGAACAATTTCATGGAGTGATATATCTCACACCTTAGACATATTTGGCTATTTTCATGGCTCAACCGTATTTTGGTCTTGAGTACATTTACATTTAAATATATTATTATTACAAAGAGAAGGTGATCTGGAGCTATCCAAGTCTTGCTTACTAAGCCCACCAAACTTGCCTTTTAGTTCTCTGTCAATAAGATGAATAGATAAAAAGCACTAACTCAAGAATCAAAAGACATGATTTTAATATAAGCGTTCCATCATCATAGGATGTGTTCAGCAAAAAAAAATATTTATCTCAGTTTCTTCATTTATAAAACATGAAGTATAATCTTTGCCTCCATGTTTTTGAAGTTGGCGGTTATTTATAAATGAGATACTATAGGTAAAATTATATTTTGATTTCTAAAACACTGTTCAAAATATAATGTGACAATAATATGATAACAATAATGTGACAAATAGATTTATGACAGAACAAGGAAAACTACATGGGTTGTTTAACTATTTTTGTCATTTTATTCAAAATTAAAAGGTTAAATAGATTGTTTCTGTAAGTGGTTGTGAAGTTATTTACTATACAACTGGTTAATAATCATGTGTATTCATTTATATGGTTTATTCATCTATTTATTTAGTTGTTCTCTAATGGATTTTTAGCCCTGTTTGAACCCTAATTTTTAGTACTCATTTGAACCCTGCTGATTGTACATTGACTTTATAGCACTTAGTATTGTAGAAAGCATTCCATATTTATTTCCAGACTTCAAACCTTTCTCTCACATTCTCCTCACACCATAGCAAGTTTTTGTTCATTACTACATGAAAATTTAGCTTCTGAATAAAAACATTGGCTATACTAGACAAGAGAATAGATCAGAAGTGTGTTTGTTCTATTCAATGATATTCCATTTTATAAAAGGTACAGGAAAATGGATTTTTAGAAGATAGTGTTAAATCTGTATCTTTAGAAAAAACAAAAATAACATGCCAACATATAGGTTGAGACATGAATACAAAGAGAAGAAGACCATATATGAGCTTATTATTCAATCATATATTGTATGGTTTGTATTTGTGTTATCTAATTTGGAAATGACATTGCTTTGCATTGAACTGATGTGAAACATCATTATAATGAATGCATGAAATGCTAAAGAACTAAGTTGAGAAGCTTCAGGTTTCTAGAGAGATATTGGAGTAACCCTGCTATAGAAAGGATTTCTACAGGCAGACAAATCAGTTGCACGTTTCTCCCACATGAATTGACTAGTGAAACTATAAACTAGTTGATTCACAAGACCAGTACATTTTCAGAAAGGTGGAATATAGATAGTACTGGCAAAGTAAAATGCATCTCTGAGCCAAGTTATAATAATTACTGTCTATGAATTATTGACATAGTAGAAACTTGACAAGAGTGTGCAACTTAATCAGAATTCATATTGGCTTCTTGAAGAGTTGTATGCACTTTTTTTGTATGCTATAGATACAGTAAAACTATAACCCCAAAACTACTGAAGTGCAATCAATTAAGTGAACTGAAAATAAAATGGCAACTAAAGCAGGAATCTACTGAGTAGGATGGGGAAGTGAAAACAAGACAAAACTTTTTCTGATTAAGTAGTAGATTCTTATCAATAAAATTAAGTGACATGGGGAAGCTGGGATGGCTCAGTGGATTAAGCACTCACTTTGCAGCGCCAGGGACCGAGGATTGAACCCTGGCCCGTGCGGAACCATATGCTGAACTGGGGAGTCCCCCCAGTTCAGTTCTCTCTCTGTCTCTGTATCTCTCTCTCTCTGTGTCAAATAAATAAATAAATAAATAAATAAATAAATAAATAAATGAAATTAAGTGACAAAAAGCTGGAAGTAAAAGAACCAGACTAAATCCAAGTGATGCTCACTTTGAGATGGTATGTATGCATCAACAGGATGTGTTTAGCATTCTTCAGAAATCACAAACTCTCATTCTTCAGGTTTTGTACATTAATAATGGATTTGTTAAGACTGCGATGCTCTCATAGGAATGGAAAAAATTGGTTGTGGCCATCCTGGAGGCAAGATACCAGAAGGGGTATTGACAATCAGAAAGAAATATTTTTAATGTACTATATTAAAAAAAATTATAGAAGGGTTAATTAATACCCCCAAAAAATGTGTCTTTTTATTGTTAATAATTACCTTAAGCATAATTTTCTCTGAGTCTCTCTTGTTTCCACTTGATAAATTGTGAACGTAGGAGAAGCCAGGATGGCTCAGCGGGTTAAGTTCTCACTTTGCAGCCCCGGAGACTGAGGATCGAATCCCAGCCCCAGTCCATAGAGATCCAGATGCTGAAATAGGGATGTGCTTTCCATGTTCTCACCTCTTGGTTTAACTTCTGACTTGAGGGAGTGTGCCTCCCATGGGGGAGGCCCCTAGCCCAGTTCCTGCTCTGCACAGTCCCCACCAACCTGTGTGGAATGAAACCAGGTTGAAAACTGATGAGGTACAATTATGGAGACTGATCTGGACCCTCCCCTTTCTCTCTGTCTCTCTCTGTCTCTTTCCCTCTTCATCTCTATCAAAAAATAAAATAAATCTTTAAAAAAAATTGTGAATGTAGCTATATCATGTCTGATGTTGAGGACCAAGTCTGCACACTAGGGTATTAGTAAAACAAAATCTTTATTCTCAGTCAAGTTTCATTGTGTGCTCTATAATCTTCATTATCCAATAATATTGACCAGAATTTATAGTCAAGTGGTATGGGTACAGAGATCTACTGAGTTCTCCAAGTACTGATTTGATCCTGCTGACCGTACATTGACTTGCTAGTACTTAGTATGGTATAAGCCACTTGATGTGTATTTCCAAAATCAATATTTTAGTTTGTTTTACATCTGCACATCAGAATAGTTATTTTACATTGTATTTCTTTGCATTATAGTGGATATATCAATCACAAAACATTTTTGCCAGCATTGTATAAATGTGTTCAAAATTCAGCCTTTCAGGGAGTGGAGGAGGGAGGGGGCATCAAATATATGGTGAAAGTAGAAGAACTGACTCTGGGTGGGGAGCACACAATACAACACACAGATGGTATAAGGTAGAATGGTACACCTGAAATGTATGTAATTTTTACCAACCAACGTCACCCCACTAAATTTAACAATTAAAAAAATTCATCTTTTAAAATACAAAAGTTTTATGACTTCAAACTTATATTTTTGAATTGTTTCTAATGTCTTAACTAGATATTTCCATTCCTTTTTGCTATATCAGATTATGGGCAACATAGAACACATCATTTTTTTCATCTTCCTTAAATGTGATAATGATGTGTAAAAGGCTCTCTGCCTATAAACACCTATAAATGATTGATGCAGTTACAGGGGGAAAAAATTGATTGTTGTCATTTTCTAGGCTGGGTGTTAACTAGATGACGTTTCTATTCCCCTTCTAAATGATCCCTGAATTGCTGCAGCTGGGATTAAAATCTAGTCCTTTGTAAACAAATGCTCCTTTCCCAGGATATTGCTGTTTATCTACACTTGTATACTTTACATGTTGATTATAATAGAAAAATTTCAGTGTCAAATGATACTGGGAATAAGAAATAGACCTTGTGACATATTTCTTGTCTTTATACAGCATATATCACTTTCCCTGGCACCACTTGTTCATTTTGCATAAGACTTTTTTCTTTTGCTCAAATATACTGTTCTGTGACTATTCTATTTATTGTAGTTGTTTGTTTTCAGTTTGGCACAAATGGGAAGTCATCACGCTGATAGGTAAGCATTACTTTGTTCATGAGTAGGGTTACTGCGTGAGGAGGAAAAGAGAATGCCTCCAGAAGAGGGAAAAAAGCTTTCCATGTATGCTTTCGAATTCCTCTGCTGATCACTTTCAAAGCCTCCAAATTCATATTATGACCCTTGGTTTAAGCATGTTTTTTGTTTCTGCATTGATTGAGACACTGCTGAATTTGGTTGACTTTCCCTCCAGCTGAGAAGGTAAAGCAGAGCAGCACAATAGAATCAAATTGGAATTAAGCACCATGCAAATGAAGTCAGGTCCATGGGCAGACGATAGCCTTTCACTCTGGTTCTAGTTGATAACCTAGTGAAGGAAAGCTGTCCCTGGACTGGATTAAATTTGGTATCGCACACACAAAAAAGGCTAAAATTAAACAGAATGGACTGTGAAACAAAGGAAGAGTTTCTGAAAATAACTAGGGAAAAAAGCACCTTTTCTCCAAAGTATTCTACAAGGGGGCTCCCAAAAAACCTTGCAGAGTCATTGGAATGAACATTAAACAATAGATTTGTTCTTGGACCAAAGATAATTAGTGAGCTTTGGTGAAACAATGGAAATAATGTTCCACACGGATGACAAAAAACCCCCACTGTTTAGATGGGATAGGAGCTTGATTGGTAATCAACCTAAAGACCCGAAATATCATGAGAAGTTCTCAGAGCCACTTTTCCCCAAGAATATTTTTAAATTTCCCATGGTAAAACCTTGGCTTGGGCTTGATTCATATATGCTCTTGGAGATTACAAGAGAGGGTAACTTTAAGAGGGGCTGATTCAAAAGGAATGTTAAGAGACAGTAATAAGTAATACTAAGATGACCCATAATTCAATCAATTCAGTTAATTTTTAAAATAAGTAATACTTCAATAATTTTAAATTATGATAAACAATTCATGCATATTATTGTACCGGTATTTGATTCTTACAACATAATCATGTCTATTATTCTTCTCATTTTATATATTAAGAATCTCTTCAGGGTTATGTTAGGGCCTAGTTCAGTAGTTTATATAATATCCCACAGCTAGTATGTAGCAGAGAGAGATATTGAGCATAGCCAATAATCATAAGTTTATACTCTTGACCAATGAACTATCCTTTCCCACAATAAGGTTTGCAAAACTCAGTCCTTAGAAGCAGTGTGCAGAAATCTAATAAACTAGAGAAAAACTAAGTTAGAATCCATACTCTCTTCCAACCTCAACTTGGTGAGTCCATTGGATATTTATGTATTAAACACTGAAGGTTCTAAAGTTAAGAAATCTATTATACCTAAAAAAAAAAATCCAGTGTTTTTCCAATACAATTGATGATGAAATTTTTTCTTTTTCTATAATATCAAACTTCAACTCACTCATTTTTCTGTGATGTTGATTAACAATTCCCTGTTTAAAGAAAGATGTATAGAGCATTTACAAAGTCAAGGTAGTGTCCTAAGTTGTTTTTTTTTTCTCCTTCACAAATATAGCCATTTTCCTTAAAGAGTGTACAACCAAGTGAGTGTTAAGAGTGCAGAACATAAGTGCACAAAATCTATAATGATGATTATAATTAGACAGCTAGAAACAAATAGCCATAGGAGAAATTATGATGGAGTAGTTTGGTGATTTTGAGGAGCTATTATCAACTGTTGATAATAAATGACATAGTTCAAGAATTACAAGGCAGTATCTGTGACATAAATATAATTGAATTGCCAATGACTTTGATGTCATCTAATAAAGAGAAAAAAATTTTAAGCTTTATTCAATCAAATGGTTTATGACCAGTAATGGGGCATGATAATTATATGCTATCCAATCAGAAATTCATGTTGGAAAGATGATTGATACTATTTAATGCATTAGATCCAGATAATGAAACCTACAATGAATATGTCAAAGCTTTCTTATGGACTTAATAAAGATGCTCATTGTACCAAGCTAGACATTACTATCTATATATGGAAGATAATAATTCTGAGCAATTTTATCCTACCAATCTCAGGAAATTCTTGCATTCCATTTAGAAGCATATATCTGTTTATGTTTGTGTGTCTGTGTGTGTTGACCTAAAGGGCTACTTGAAAGTATAAATGCTTGAATTATACTAGGTAATGTAATAATTATAAAGCTAGATTAGAAATTATACTCGCTTATTAAAAATTTTAAAAATATATATTTTTTAAATAGATGATCCTCTCAAGAATTTTATATTTTAGGTGAAATAGACTGAGAACTGAAAACCAAAGCCCTTGAAAAGTGAACTCAGTCAAATGTTATGCAAAGTACAACTCCAGAGATAACACTTAAATTAGGTAATGGAGAAAATAATTGGGTAAGTCAGATGGTATGTGACAGAGCAGAATTCTCTATCAAATCTTAAACATTCATATCCCAAGAACAAGTTTTTGACAAAATCAGAATAATTAGCTGTGTCAGGGAAGAGAAGGTCCAGAATTTTTCAGTGTACTCTATACTCACACATGAACTTATGAGAACAGAAGTATATTACAGTGGGGATTTTTATTATGTTTTTGGAAAGTAGATGTCCTATCCTTGAGGACATACTTTTCTAGTCTTTGTAACTGGATATCTGCTAAAGGGTAATTGCTGCAAATTCAAGTCTTACCTGGAGAAATTATGGGATGGTCAATCTATGTCATTCTTCTTGTTGACTTTTGAACACCAAGTTTATGGAACAACAACCTGATACTTTTAAGTCTCAATGTAACACACGCCATCAGATCAGGTACCGGTAACTTATGTTGTATTCTTTCTAAAGATCAGGTTTGTTAAACGACTTTCAGTATTCGAGTCCTAAACCAAGGTCAATGTTTATGCTTGCCTTATTGTGAAGTTTCCTTATGAAAGAAAGTCAGTTCCAAGTAGGAGCAGTGTGATTCTAGACAGTATAATTTTAATTTTTTTCTATTTCTTATAGAAATTAGGCTTTCTATTGAATGTTCATAGCAGCCTGCAATTACCACAACAGAACAAGTTGAAGACTCTGGAGAGGATTGGCAGTAGTCAGTTTGAAAGTGTCAGGACAAGTCTGTTGTTCCAATCAGCCTAATCTATTCTAGATACTAGAATGAGGATCAGAAAAGATCTGACAGGGACATCTGCCTAAGAGAGGTTGAGTTCTTAACTATTCAGGAGAAATTGAGAAAAGAATGTTGGGTGTTCTTATTCAGTGACATTCTATTGCATCTAGAGGTGAGCCTGGAGCTAAAATAGTTGTTTTAGATGGAACTGATTTATACAGTAGAGTAAGAAGGAAATGAACCATTTATCACAGTCCTTCTCCAGTCATCCATATAAATGAAATTAAGCTCTCTTAACACTGAGGCTTAGAAGCAGGAGTTTTCTTGTTAGCCATAAAATTCATAAGTGGAAAGTAGTGACACTGTAAAACTGACAATTTTTTTTCTTTTTTATTTTTTTTTGGTTGAAAAATCTCAGAAACCCGGTTTAAATTGACTTCAGATTTAAAAAAAGCAATGGGAGATGTCTGTTTGCCAACATATCCAGAGAATCTGAGGGCTGATTGTTTTCTCTATTAGATCTAAGGGCTGAAATAATATTTGGATTCTCGTTTTCTCTCTAATTATATTTCTTTCTCTTTAGTTTTGCTTATCTTCTTTTTTCTTTGTGTGTTTATTTCATTCCAGCCCTGTAACAGAGAGGCTTATGTCGCACAATAATGATGCCCATGAATATTATTTTTCTATTTTTCACTTTTTTATTTTTATTGCTTTTGAAAGAGAGAGACAGAGATAGAGAAGGGAGAGAACCTAGGGCATTAGTTTATTATATAGTTTTGTTCCATAGGTGAGGGTGAGGCCGTGCAGGGCAGGAACTGGGTCAGGGGCCTCCTACATGGGAAGCTTGCCCCAGCAAGATCCAAACAGTGGGCACTTCTCAGCTCAACATGTAGGTCCTCAATGGCAGGGGCTGGGATTTGATGCTTGGATTCTGGGGCTGCATGACGAGCGTTGAACCTGCTGAGCCATCCCTGCTTCCCCACCCATGAATACTTTCCAACCAACAACCTTACAATAGATAACTCCAAGAAAAGAAAGTATTTTCTTTTCTAGCAACCATCTAATAAATCACATAGAAAGAGCCGGTTAACTTCCCTTGGGCTCATATTTAACTCTTGGACAAATCATTTTGCGTGAAAGTAAGGAGTATTATAATTAGCTAGGTGAGGTCATCTGCCTATCCTTCTGTCCAGGGAACTTGTGTAAACCCAGAAACTTACAGTTTTATAAGAAATAATAGGAAGCGGGACAGTGGTTAAAAATGAGTTGGTCAGAATTACAACAGATTACTTTTGGAACCAAATTACAGTGTTCCCAAATTTGTGAACATTGCATATTAGGCAGAAATACTGTCGCAGTCACAAATTAGCTGGCAAAAGGTATATTGAAAAGCATTGCTTTTGAAAATTGCACTTACTGGTGGTGAGATCACTTCCTACTTGATTGTTTATTTTAAAGATTTATTTTTATTGTTTTTGACAGAGAGAGAGAGATAGAGACAGAGAGAAGGGGGAGGGCCCAGAACAGTCTCCATAGTTGCACATTATTGTTCTTTCCACATAGTTTCATTCCACAGGTGGGTTAAGGGCTGCACAGGGCAGGAACTGGGCCGGAGTCTTGCCCCGGTGAGAACCAAATTGGGGACACTCCCAGTTCAGCATTTGGGTCCGCACAGGCCAGGACCGGGATTCGATAAGAGGTCCCTGGGCTACAAAATGAGCGCTTAACCCACTGAGCCATCCTGGCTTCCCCTTGATTGTTTATTTTTAAAAAGCTGAGAAATCAGCCTGTGTCCCAACTTATCATTGGAAACAATAAAAATGTGTACAACATCAGCCCCAGCCTGTGATCAAGTTTCAGTCCTGCCAAAATGCTGTTTTGTTTTGTTTTGTTTTCAGATCTATTCATCAGGGACAAGGGTCTGCTCCTTGTTCCTTTATCTCCCCTAAAACACTGACACTGAAGTACAGTTTTATTTCACATTGATCTGATTCCTCTATCTTTCTTAGTATAGTAACATTTAGTAGCTAGAGCAACTACAGTAACACATTCTCTGGTAGGTAGGAGTGGTGGCAAGGTTGTTACAACCATTTTCTTATAGAGCTTGCAATTCTAAAAGCAACTGAATGTTCTCCTTTATTTTGCAAGGTGAGATAATCACAAATAGAATACTTAGGAATTTTGAATACATAGGCTTCTTGTCAATAGATTTTGTATCTTCCTCTGACCACTGTGAAATAGAAATTGTGTGAAGTGTTTTGTTCATAATGTAAAGTTAACCCAAATAGTCAAGATAAGTTGCAATACCAGGCCTATTTTGGCAGTTGAGGCATATTTACAGATTGGTTAAATAACTGTGGGTAGTTCCAACTTTGATTTTACATACAAAATGTCCCTCTTTCTTCTGTATGTCATTGGAGTGTTTATTTACCCTCTGGTAGTTTCCTTTTCAATTCTATGCAAATTTATTTCATTGTTTTGTATGAGGAAATTCCAATATAAATGGAAAGTGAACGGGGTGGGGGTGGGGTGGGGCTAAAAACCAAGAGGCAGGGTTTTTTTGTTTTGTTTTGTTTTATTTCAATTGTATCTTTTAGTTCTGTTTTATCATTTTAAAAGTACCCTTGGCTACAATGAGTGGGATAGATTATTTTTTCTTTTATTTCTGCACACTAATTTGAAAAAAAATTAAGAAAACATATATAATGAAGTTAGATTGGAAGGCAATATTATTCAGCTGACTGCTATTTACAAACAATTCTAAATTCAGTGACTTTTCTACAACCTTAAATCCTCTTGTCTGGGCTATTACTCCATGATTTCTTTCAGTCAGGATAAGACATGAAAACATTCTGACATAACAAGTCTGAGAGGAAACTCAAAAGATGTTCTTATTCATTTATTTATTTATTTTTAAGTAAGCGAATACCTAAACGATCTTAGATGCTTGTCATCTATTACATCTTTTTTAAAAAGATTTATTTCATTGTTTTGACAGAGAGTGCAAGAGAGAGAGAGAGAGACTGAGATAGAGACAGAGAGGAGGGCAAGGGCCCAGAGCAATCTCTGTAGTTGTATGTCATTAGTTTTGGACAGGGGTTTGTTCCACACAGGTGGGCAGGGATTGCACAGGGTGGTAACTGGGCTCAGGGGCCTCCCACATGGGACGCATGACCCCTTGAGTTGGGGGCCAACCAGGGGGCCTCCAACAAGGGAAGCACACCCCAGTTCAGCATATGGGTTCACACAGGCTGGGCCTGGGATGAGATTCTCAGACCCTTGGACTGCAAGGTGAACACTTAACCCGCTGAGCCATCCCATCATTCCCAATTATATCTTTTTAATGCTTTAATAAAGAACATACTGGAGATTCTATGTGAAAAAATTAAAACAGGATTTTGAATTTAAATACAAAGTTCTTTGAAAATCACAGTTTATACAACCAACGTGGATGTATTATCAATAATATATATTTGGCTACCTTTGTGCAATGAATTAGTAAAGATTTTTTTTTCTTTGACATGGACATTTTTAGGATGAGTCATTTCTTTTACTTCTATATGATACCTGTTTTGTGAATTTAAAATGACCTTAACTTGCTTCCTACTCCGTATGCCAAGTGGTGGAGAATGCAACTCATTTATTTTTAGGTGTCAGTGTTTCATAGATGGTTAACAGACATCACAGTAGCTTTCATGTCATTATATGCTTTACAACACTCAGCATCCATTGGGTTCTCAGTAAATATTACTGACAAAATGTTTGTATTGACTGTGTAAACCAAAAAAGTTTAAATACCAAATACATGTAGTCTTGTACTACAGCATTTTTGGTCTAGGATTTACTTTCCTCCCATAAATCCTTCAAAGTTGGCTTTGTGATGATGTCTCTTTCTGTGCTACCACTTTATGGTTAATATTCATTTTTGCATTTCTGAAAATGGTGCCTGGATGTATCTGGAGTGTAATGAGTGTATGAACACCTTCTTTGGAAAGCTGGATAACTAGTTTGTGAATCCACCATAGCCCCTCTCAATGGAAATTCCTGGTGTGGTTTAAGATCGTAATTTTAAAATTGTCTCTCTCAAAGGGCCAGCATTGTGGAAGTTGCAAGCCACTGTTCTCACATTGAGCTTATTGTAATGCTGCAATAAGTAGTTTTTGTTGCTATTCACTACATCTTTGTTGTTACTTTTATGCACCTGGAGGCTATTTGGCAATGGGCACACACATACAAAAGAAGAAACAACAAATTCCATTGCATAATCATAATCTAGCAAAGGCAGGCATGCGACAAAAATGACTCTCACTTGCATCTTTAGCTTTTCCCCAAAATGCACATGCTCACATTCACAAATCAGTTCGCCTCGAGCTTTCAGAACAAGCACAGCCCTGTGCTTTCTCAAAGGAGTAACAGAGTCAAAATCCTAAGATAGTGCATGCAGTAACATGCTCAGTTTACTCAGTGCAATTTGTGGAAGATGTTAACTACCTTAGCTATGTAGCATATTAACTCACCTCTTCAAATTATT
The DNA here is from genome assembly GCA_004027555.1 of Craseonycteris thonglongyai. Taxonomy (NCBI): domain Eukaryota; kingdom Metazoa; phylum Chordata; class Mammalia; order Chiroptera; family Craseonycteridae; genus Craseonycteris; species Craseonycteris thonglongyai. The sequence goes on from PVKE010013744.1 coordinate 31,325, forward strand.
GTAGTTGGCATGTTAGTGTATATGTGTATGCATGTACATGTATGTGTGCATCTACAACTGTTAGAAAATAAACTCACTTTTTAAAGGCAGGCCTAAAGTTTCCCTGGTTTGCCTTAGAAGAATTCCTGAAAGAAAGTAAAATAATAATTAATCATCCTTTTCCCCACCTCCCAGTTGGATGCTTACCTAAACACTTTACTTCCCTTAATTTTCTCATTTTGGTCATTGATTAATATTGTCTGACTCCATATTCAATCTCTCTGATACAGAAGACAGATAATAGGCTTTGGCATCATACTGTCCTGAATAGAAAAATAAAGCCAATGTTTTTGAGATGCTAGAGATTAGTATTCAGTTTTGTACTCTCATGTTGACAGCAAAGATTAAAATATAATTACTGATAATATGCAAGACATCTACAAAGAAGAACCAAACAAATAAATTTCTTGGAAAGAGAGTTTATTTTTTATCTTTTTGTTTATATTATCTGGTGGTATAAATCAAACTATATCTACCATGGATTCTAATAAAATCAACACTGTATAATGTGTGAGACAATGGTTCCTATAACATGTCCAAATTATAAGATGGTAAATCTGTAGGGCTATTCCATTGAAATCATTCATTAGCCATAAATATTTATTGAGTAACTAATACATGTCCAGCATAGTGCCCAGGATTTAGAATAAAATGTTGTATGGATAAAGGTTTCAACTTCAAAGGACACAAAATGTATTCACCGTGACAAACAAATAACTAGTTGTCAATAAAGTGGTTTAAATGCAATGATACAGTGAAATAGAGGGTATGATGGATCTTGTTGAATAAGGAAAGAGGAAGGATGGCAAACTGAGAATTAGAATACATTAGAAAAGAATTTCTAAAAAGCATGGGGTCTCTTAAAAATAATAATAATCATCCAATAATAGCAATAATAAAATCTAGTTGAACATGAGGAACTTCATATATTTTAGGCAATACTCTGAACGTTATTTCACATAACTAATTTTTAAATAAAATTTTGGAATCAGAGATTTAGTGTTTTATTTTCTGATTAAATATGAAGTAAAAATATTTTTTACTCACATGCTTCACTATATATATATATATATATATATACACACACATATATATATGTATATATATATATATATTTTTTTTAGTCAAAATATTTTTTACTCACAGGCTTCATTTATATATATATATATATATACACATATAAATATATATATGTATGTGTGTGTGTAATATATATATATATATATATTTTTATTTTTTTTTTTAAGATGAGGGAGAGAGACAGAGAGGCAGAGAAAAAGGGAGAGGGCTCAGACCACATGCTTTATTTTAGTATCAAAACCAATTAGGCAGATACTTCTGTTATGTCTACATAGAACTTAGGAAATAGACTATGGGAAATATACTCATTCATTCATTCATTCATTTATTTCACAGATATTTATAGAGAACCACAAGGTGCTATGAGTGTTTCCTATTAGCATACATAAAACCAAATGCATATAGAAGTATAAGATGACAGATGTCATCCATACACCAAAATAACTGCAGTAATTAAAAAAAATTCTAAATTGTGACCAGTAAACCTTTAACTGCATATTGTATTGATTAGATCACTAGATTGTCACACATTAAGTAGAAAAAAATATATAGAGTACATTCAAACTTAAGCAATCAGCATCATAATGAGAGAAAAGAACATCCCTCTACTCAGCAACACTGAACTCAGACAGTTAAAATAACTCCTTTGAATGGTCAACCATCCAAGTTAATTTTCCTTTCCTTTCCTTTCCTTTCTTTTCCTTTTCCTTTTCCTTTCCTTTCCTTTTATAATTTATTTTATTGTTTTTTGACAGAGACAGAGTGAAGGGGACAGCCCAGAGCAGTCTCCATAGTTATACGTCATTAATTTTCGACATAATTTTATTTCACAGGTGGGCGAGGAGCCACGCAGGGAGGGAACTAGGCAGCGGATCTCCCACATGGGAGGCTCACCCCCTGAGCTGGGAGCCTTCCACATGAGGGGCTTGCCATGGGTGGGGGCCAAATTGGGGGCCTCTTACATGGGAAGCTTTATCCAACTGGTAGCAAACTGGAGTGGCAAACATACCCCATTTCAGCATATGAGTCTACGTGGGCTAAGGCCAGGACTGGGACTTGATCCCTGAACCCCAGGGCTGCAATTTGAGTGCTCTACCAGCTGATCCATCCTGGCTTCCCCCAAATTAGTTTCTTAAATGGCTGACTCACTTGCTTAGATCTGGCACAAATTTAATTAAGTTGAAATTTATTTGCTGATTAATATACACTTTTCTCTCTCACATACACAAACAACTGGGGTGAGGAAGACTCATCTTTATATTATTGTAAAATTAAAAAGACTATTTACAAAAGAGAAAAATATGTGGATTTATGATAATTTCTTCTCCTACTGTCAATTTTAATTGTAGCATGTAATTTTTTAAATGTTGCTTTTAACTATTTTAGATACTACTTTTTCTTAAAAAGTGCTTTGGGCTCTTAATAGAAAATAAGGTATATGTGGCTGATCTCTCCTTGAGTGAAATGATGAGAAAATACTCTGAATTTCATCAGCATCATCAATGACATGAATGGTATCAAATCTAAAGGAAACTTCTGAGCCTTCATTTTATGCCATCTGTTGACAGCATATTTGTAATTTCAGCTATTCATTCACATGACATTCCTGGCTTATTTCTTCCTCTGCATGCTTCTTTTCCATTTTATTTGCTTTCTTTTCTGTTTGTTTTTCTTTTATTCTTCCTCATTCTAGACGCTAAATGTAGGAGTGCCACAGGCCTTGGTCTTACTAATTTCTGTTTTCTTCTATACTTTCTTTCTAAATTATATACAAATGTGGTCCATTCTTTCCACTTTCAAACACCTTTATTTCTCACATTGTTCCTAGCAGTAGCCCCTCAAATATTAATAGTTTTCCTGAAGCTCTCCTTGGCCCGTTATCTCTTCTGCCCTCCTCAGTTAATGGGATGCTAATACAATATATACATGAGATCATATCACTTCCTTCTCAAACCTTCCACTCACTCTGATCATGTCCCTGCATGTTTCAGCTTCATTAACTTCTTGACATCCTCTCTTATCAGTCTCCTCCAGAGATCATCCTTCTTGTTTGCCCTTAAACACACTCACTTTAGGCTCTTTGCTCCTTCCACATTCATTTCTTGTCCCTTTAGTGTCTGTAGAACTCTGCAAAAATATTCCCTTTACAAAGAAACTTGTCCTGACCACTCCATATAGAAGGGTTTCTGATTTATTTATTTCTTTCTAATTACTTCCAGGTGGATTTTATACATTTATTTACCTCTGCCACCACTAGAATGTAACCTCCATGAGAGTAAACACTTGGGTATTATTTACTATTATTATGGCCCAAGCACCTACAATAGTGCATTAAACAAAAAAGGGTAAGCACTAAAAGCAAAGCTTATTTGTTGAATAAATTAATTAACAGAAGTTCGCTGAAACTTAAGACAGAGGATAATTGGCCCATTTCATTGTCTTTACTCATATTAGTCCCATAGGACAATATTTTTTATTTTCAAAATGTAACCATGGCAGGAAAAATAAAGAGATGGCAGTCTCTGATCTAAAGAAATAATGATGTGATGCAGAGTTAGCATATTATGGCTTCCTGTTTAGGGTAGAAACTTCCTGGGGTGAAAACCTACACTGACAAAACCCCAGAAATGATTAATGTGGCTCACCTGTAAGTCACCACCAGCAATTTCTCATAGTTCTGGTAAGCAGCTCTGCTGACTCTCAGGAATTATCCCAGTATGTAATAAATCACAAAAGTAATTAAAATGCCCCTTAGAATTCAGTACACTTCTTATATTCAACTCCACATCCAATTGTCTAGAGAAATTATTGACTCAGATTTAGAATCAGAAAATAACACAAAGCCACTTATATAAAGTATTGTAACACGTTATTTTCGATTTTTTTAAATACGTATTTTAGTTCCTTTATTCAAAACTATGACCTTGATGTAAAATGACAGAGAAAAGTGTTGGGCGTTGAATGGACAAGGAATAATCTACTCCCTTAAGGTATAAATCTAACCCTTTAAAACTGGAAAATACAACTTGATATGAGTATCAGACTTACAATTGAGCCCAGTGTCACCTTAGCCACAGATACAGAAATCACTGGAAGGGAAACACATTAACAGGGTTGACATGTTTCATGAATGTTGGCTGTGACAAAATCTGTGAGGCCAGAGAGTTTGTCATAATGCTAAAAATGGAACAATGCTTTCTAAGTTTTCACCCTCTTTTTGTTTTTCCTCTCTTTTGTTTCTTCCCAGTTTTCTCCATAGAAACACTGTACAATTTCAGGAATTATCCACTCTCTTTTTCATCATCAGGCCAATGCCCAATTGCTCTTTTGTGAATACATAATTTTCTTTAAAAATCTTTTTTTATTACTATTTTGCTATGAGGAATTTGTGAAGCTTTTATATTTTTCTGTGTCTATTTAATTAACTTAGGTCCTCTAAGATTTATCCTATCTTTTGTTCCAGCAATAAGACTTGCTTGGGAGTAGAAAGGAAAAGCGAAAACCAGAGGAAGAAGTCCTTATAAGGACACTGGATGTTGTATAGAAGGGAGGCTTCTCCTAAAACCTTAGAGGTGAGAAGTTTGCTGGAACCTCATTTGTTGCTGTTGTGCCGAATGAGATCACCCGC
>PVKE010013745.1:0-36067 GCA_004027555.1 Craseonycteris thonglongyai
TATTTTAGATGCCTCACATAAGTGGGATCATGTCTTTCTGTGCCTGGCTTATTTCACTTAGCCTAATGTCTTCAAGGCTTATTCATGTTGTCCTATATTGCAGAATTTCTTTCTTTTTAAGTCTCAGAAGTATTCTGTTGTATGCATGTGCCACATTTTCTTTCCCTACTCATCTGTTGATGGACATTTAGGTTATTTCCACATCTTGGCTATTGTGCATAATGCTCTCACGAATACAGGAGTGCCAATATGTCTTTGAGCTCCTGATTTCAATTCTTTTGGATAAATACGCAGAAACCGGGTTTCAGGATAGGATTTTGAAGGCATGGACAGGAGACCACTGTAATATGCGTGTGCAGAACTTCCGTAAGTTATAGATGTGCAGATAGCCCTCCACAGAGGGCACGGGAAAAGGGGTTGTTGGGCTAGGATATATTTTGTCTACGCAAACGGGGGCCAACACTTTCTCCTTCTCTCGGTAGTTAACCAGTGCACCTCGGCCTTGAGCCCAGCCCCTCCTCATTCCTATTTTCTCAGAAGACGGTATTATAAATATAGCTAATAACTCCATGATAGGGAAATTATAATGAAGCTCAAACACTGGCCAGGTTATTCATGGGAAAGACCTTTGGCTTTAAAAAATGCGGTTTAGAGGCTGGAAGGTCCTAGTGGCACATTACAGTGTGGCCCTGCTGCATTTGCCAGGATTTCTGGCACTCGGCATTACACATTACACAATGCTGCCAGGGGGCGTGAGTTATCTTTACAGGAAGAGGCAGGAATTAACTCGTCAGATGCAAAAGACCCACAGGCAGCATGGGATGAAGGACCAGGGCCCTTGCTCCTTATCACAGTTCTGCAAGGTCAGAGTCACAATCACACAACTCCAGGGAAAGCCCCTGAGCAGGCTCCCTTCTGAGGACACGGCAAAGCTGCACAGAACTGCCCTCCCACAGGGGCAGCACCAGTACCTGCAGATGCACTTACCCCAACGTTTAATTTATGTCAGGCACATTGGGAAAGAAATGTTGATTTCATTCCTTTTATTAAATCCCTGGCACAGCAAGTTAATAATAATAATAATAATAAAACTATGACTGCTGCTTTGTGCTCACTTAAGAGGTTGATTTATAATGTAAATATACACATTTGTATGGTCCATATGTCAATATGAAAGCACTAATAATGATGATAGTATCTATCACTAAGTGAGCTCCAAACCCTGGGGAAGAAGTTTCACACAGATTATTTATAACCCTGCAAGCAGGCCAATATTATTCTTTTTTTTAAAGATTTGTTTTATTATTTTTGACAGAGACAGAAAAAAGAGGGAGGGCTCAGAGCGGTCTCCACAGTTGTGTGTCATCATTTTTCTACATGGTTTCGTTCCACACTGGTGGGTGGGGGCCATGCAGGGTAGGAACTGGGCTGGGGGCCTCCTGCATGGGAGACATGCCCCCTCAAGCCGGGGGCTGTACGTGTGTGTGTGTGTGAGAACCAAATTGGGGGCCCCCTGCATGGGAAGCACACCCTTGTTTAGCACATGGGTTTGTACACCCCAGTTCAGCATATGGGTCCGCATGGGTCAGGGCCGGGAATTGGTCCTCCATCCCTGGGGCTGTAAAGCAAGCACTCAACTCACAGAGCCATCCTGGCTTTGCCCAGTATTATTCAATTCATTGTGCTGATAAGAAACTGAGGTCCAGAGTAGTTCAGGAGTTTGCCCAAGGTCACACACCTAGTACGTAGTGTGTGGAATTCAACTTACCTTATCAGATAGTATTTGTGCCAGGGTGAACTGAAACTTCTCTTTGTACACCCTGTTACAATCCCATCTTCTGACTCTACCTAATCCCTACTGTGGTCAAGGGAGAAACCTGGGCATTAGAAGTACACTAACAGACACTGTAGAAAATGAGAAATGGAACCTGGAGTAGACTCTATGTTGCCTACAAGAAATGAAATTTTAGGGATGCCGGGATAGCTCAGCAGGTTGAGTGCTTGCCTTGCAACCACGAGGCCCATGGTCAAATCCCGGCCCCGGTCTATGCAAACCCACATCCTGAAATGCGGCTCAACCGGTAATGCCGGAATGGCAGCAAAGGTTCTCACCTCCCATGCAGTAGGCCCCAGTTCGGTTCCCAGCCTGCGCGGGGTCACATCCACCCGTGTGGCTTGAAACTGTCACAATGAATGATGTACAACTATGGAGACTGCTCTAGGCCTTTCTCCCTTCCCTCTCTCTCTCTCGCTCTCTTTTTTTCTTCTTCTTACCTTCTGTCAAACAATAAAATAAAATCTTTTTAAAAAGGATTTAAAAAAAGTTGCAAAAATAATCTCACAATGTTTTTAAAAAAAGAAATGAAATTTTAATAAGACACAACTAAGTTGAAAGTAAATGGATGAGAAAAGATATGCTGTACTAAACACTACCCAAAAGAGAGCTAGAGAGAAAATATTAATATCAAAGTAGATTAAAGAACAAACAATATTTCCAGTGATTTAAAAATGCTCTTTCATAATGATAAAGGGATCAATTAAACAAGAGGACATAATTTTAGAAGTCTATGCACTGAATAACAGATCTTCAAAATACATAAGGCAAAAACTGATAGAACCTTGAAGAGAAATAGACAAAAATGTCCACAATTGTAGTCAGAGATTTCAGTACCACTCTCTCAATAATTAATAGAACAGGTGGGCAGAAGATTAACAAGCATATAGAAGATGGAAAATACTATCAACCACCTTGACCTGATCGACATTTATAGATCACTTCACTCAACAGCAACACAATACACATTCTTTGCAAGTGCACATGGAAGATTTATCAAGATAGATCATACTGTGGTTCATAAACCATCTCAATACTTTTAAAAGACTCAAGTCAGATATGTTCTCTGACCGTGGTAGAAGTAAATTATGAATCAATAGCAGACACATATTTGAAAAATCTCCAAATAATTGTAAATTAAATAACACATTTTATAACTAACCAGTGAGTTACCAAAGGAAATTGTATGATTATCTCAATAGCCATAGAAAAAATGCATTTAACAAAATCCAACATTTGTTCTCAATTTAAAAACAATAGAAGGGAACTCTCTCAACCTAATAATACACATCCACAAAAAATGTATAACTAACGTTGTAATTTATGGGGAAAAACCGAATCCTTTTCCTTCTCTAAGATCAGGAATAAGACACAGATGTCTGCTTTCACAACTTCTATTCAATGTTGCACTGGAAGTTCTAACCTGGGAGATTAGGAAAGATAAAAGAAATCAAAGATATTCAGATTGGAAAGAGAGAAGCAAAGCTGTCTTTACTTGAGAATATGATCATCTGTGATTAATATGATCAACTAATAAGTGAATTATTGAAAGCCTACAGGTATATCAATACACAAAAATCAATTTTATTTCTATATAGCAGTAATAATTAGGAATTGGAAATAAGAAAAAAAAAGTCATTTACAATAGCACCAAAAATATGAAATACAAATAAATTTGACAAAAGATATGCAAGATCTGTCCACTGCAAACTACAAAACATTGCTGACAGAAATGAAAGAAAACTTGAATAAACTGAGAAATATATGTGTACCTTGTTATGAATCATTAGACATACTGTTAAGATACCAGTTCTCGGGGAAGTTGGGATGGCTCAGCAGATTAAGCACTTGCTTTGAAGCCCCGGGGACTGAGGATAGAGTCCCAGTCCTGGCCTGTGTGGACCCACATGCTGAACTGGAGTGTGCTTCCCACGCGGGAGGCCCCCGACCCGGTTCCTGCTCTGCACAGACCCTGCCCACCTGTGTGGAACAAAACCATGTCGAAAGCTGATGATTTGCAACTATGGAGACTGCTCTGGGCCCTCCCCCTTCTCTCTGTCTCTCTCTGTCTCTGTCAAAAACAATAAAAAAAAAAAAAGATATCAATTCTCTCCAAAATGATTGATCTGTAGATTTAATGCAATCCCTACCAAAGTTCCGGCAATTCTTTTTGTAAAAACCGTCTGTTGATTCTAAAATTCACATGGGAATGCAAAGAACCTAGAAGAGTCAAACAACTTTGAAACAGAACAATCAGTACTTCAGGTTCTTTCTTGCAAAGCTTCTCTCTTTTTAAGAGCAAAATGTTGTCCACACTAGCCTAGAACTCTTCTCAACGATCCAAGGATGAGGACTGAGATAGTGGGGAGGATGGGTCCCCGAAGGGAGATCTGGGGGAATGAATAGGTTTGGGACAGGCAGAAACAGCAGATATCCTTCAGGAGGACCTCTAGAATAAATAGGATTTAATCTGAGCCACTGTCACTTGCTCTGGTAACTCCCAGCGAAACAAATGTGTTAGGAGGCTTGTATATGTCGGGCAAGCTAAACTCAGGGCCACAGAGTATGGAGATAGCCATTGATGAAGATGTAAAAGGATTTCAAATGTCTTCTCTCACGAGGCCCAGGAAAACTCCAGGTAAGCAAAGCTTCCAACGTTGTCCCTCTTCCAAAGATGTTACCTGTAGAATTGTGCCCACTATCGAGTGAAGGATTTCTTACAAGGAATGTAGGTCAGGGTCTTGGCCTGGCTGAGAATGACAGTGCTGTGTAGCCCCAGGAAAGGGGTGTGTGGGGGGGGACTGCCCCTCTCTCCTTTTTATCTAAGCCCCACAGATGGAGAATGATGGAAAAGGTGGCTATCAGAAAAAGACCAGGAATCCTGGGGTGCCAGAGAAAGTCTATGAGGGAGAGCGACAGAGAGAGAGAATACGACCTGAGCCTCGGATTACGCTGTGGACTGAAGCAGCCAGCCATTGGTAGCAGGGAGGCTACCGCCTGAGCAATGCTGGAGTGACAGGCAGCAGAGAAAGTACTGTGCAACTTTTCTCAGCAGCATCTCCTCTGGAAGCTCACAGCCCTCAGCCTGGCCACATGGCCCCTGTTGGAACTGAACTCCTTTTCCCCTAGCTTGCTGGCCCAGTCCGTGTAGGCAGGGATGTGTGCCCACCGTTAGAAACTTGCCAGGGGCTGGCTCCAGGCTGCACGGCCTGGGGAAAGCAGACAGGAGGCCTCATTTAGAGAAAGACACCCCGGTCTCATTTCTTTCCCCCAAACTGGCATTTCCCCATATTATAGAAGGTACGTGTGCTTGTCCTTTAGCTTCCAGAAAGGTGTTGCCAGTACACTGAAACTGCAAAAAGTACTTAAGGCTCCTGCGTGCCAGGCACTATTCACTGAGGCACCAACATTAACTCCGTGATGGCTCACAACGTTTTATAAGGCATTTATGAGTTTCGTCCCCATTGAACAGTTGAGGGAACTGAAACCCAGATCTGTTAGGTAACTGACTAACCCGTCATCTCACAACACGTGGGAGTTGCTGCTGACGTCTGAATTCAGACAGCTTGGCTGTGGAGTCCACATTCTTAGCCACTGTGTTCCCGCAGAAGTATACCTCCAGTGTCAGGACGTTCTGGACTCTTCTGTCATAAATACCGTCGCATGTGGGCTAGGGGCCACTCAGCTCCCGGCCCTTCTGTTTTTCCTCCACAGCGAGGGGAGTAACAGGCCTGCATAGCCTTTCCTCACTCCTTTCCGTCGAACTCCATCTTTCTTGGGAACAGCTGCTAAAAAAAAAACACCATAAGAACACCAGGTAATATACAGGCACAACGCAGGCTAAATCCTGAACAATGAGATATTTTTCCAAAGAAAATAACCATGCCATGCAATAAATACATACACCCAAGTCACGTGACTGAAGAGAACCCTGAACTTCGTTTTTTCAAACGACTTCACTACATTCAGTTTTCTCAAGAAGATCTAGCTTTACTACCATTGGCCCATAGTGGTGATTTCTTTTTTTCCAGAAAAAAGGAACATTTTGTCCCAATAAAACTTAGTATCTTTTTTTTTTTTTGAAAATTTATTTTAATGTCTGTGACAGAGACAGAGAGAGACAGAGAGAAGGGGAAGGGCCCAGAGCAGTTTTCATAGTTGTATGTCATCAGTTTTCTACATGGTTTTGTTCACACAGGTGGGTGGGGGTGTCATAGTGCGGGAACTGGGCTGGGGGCCTCCTGCATGGGAAGCACACCCCAGTTCAGCATGTGGGTCCTCATAGGCCAGGGCTGGGATTCGATCCTCAGTCCCCGGGGCTTCAAAGCAAGTGCTTAATCTGCTGAGCCTTCCCAGCTTCCCCTTCTATTTATTTCTTTAAATTTTATTTTATTGTTTTTGACAGACAGAGAGAGAGAGAGAGAGAGAGAGAAGGGGAAGGGCCCAGAGCAGTCTCCATAGTTATATGTCATCGGATTTTGACATGTATCTTCTTAGAAGACTGAAGCTACTAGAACTTCTAAAGTGATTGTTTCTCTCTAACTACCGAATTCGTGGTGGGCAACACTGTGTGTGAGGAATGGGGCAGGGTTGGAGGAGAAAAAGAGAGAGCAACCCTGAAGTTTCACTAGGGAATCATACCACAGAGGATAGCAGGCCAATATCAGAAACCAGGCAGCTGGAGTCAAACTTCATCTGTTTTCTTTTAACTTTTTATTTGGAAGTAATTACAGATTCACAGAAAGTTGTGAAGATAGTAGAGAGAGGTCTGTGTACCATTTCTTCAGTTTCCCTCGTAGGTAATATCTTATATAACAATAGGGCAATATGGAAATCAGGAGATTGACGTTGGTACAATTGTGTTATGTCAGTGCCATTTTATCACATGCTAACATTTATGTAACCATTACCTCAATTAAGAGCCAGAACTACTCCATCATTACAAAGATCTCCCTCCTCTCACTCATCATTCCTATCCCTTGGCAACCACTAATCTGTTACCCATTGCATCTATTTTATTAATTTGAACATTTTCTATAAATAGAACCACAGACTATTTACCTTTAATTAATTATTGGTATGTCTGCCTTTTAAATTTCGGTTTTCTGTTTTTGTTTTCCCGGCTTACGGTTAGTTAGGTGAACATTTTTCAGAATTCCATTTTGATTTTTCTCAAATGGAAACGTTTTCTCTTTGTACAGATGTTTTAGTGGTTGCTCAGGTATTGTAATGCACACGCATTATATATAGTAGCCTACTGCTGTGGACATTGCACCAGTGTGAGCAAAGTGCCGTAGCCTTACCTCCCTATAATGTCCCTTACTTACTCTCTTGTTTATAATTGTCTTAATTGTCTTAAGTATTTCCTCTATGTACATTTAGAACCACATCAAACAATGTTATAATTTTTATTTCAACCAAACACAAGTTAGAAAATTCAAGACATCTATTGTATTCATGTTATTTATATTCTTTCCATTGTTCCTTCTTATTTCCAAATGTTCTAAGAATCCTTCTTTTACTGTTTTCTTTCTGTTCAACAAATTTCTTTAGCTATTTGGGGGTATGTCTGCAGACCACAGATTTGCTGTTTTCCTTCAGCTCAAAATGATGTCCTCTTTATTCACAGAGGATATTTTCACCAGATATAGAATTCTGGGTTGGCAGTTAGTGCTTGGAAAATGTTGGGCCACTTCCTCAGACCTTCATGGTTTCTGATGAGAAATCACTGTCGTGCACATTCTTTTCCCACCAACAGTAAGGTATTGTTTCTCTCTTACTCCATTCAATAATTTTTTGTTTTTGTTTTTAGTTTTTAGAAGTTTGATGTGACTTGAGTGGTTTTCTTTGGGCTGATACTGTTTGGGGTTCATTCAGCTTCTTGGATTTGTAAGTTTATGTCTTTTGCTAAATTTTGGAAAATTTCAGCTTTTCCAGTCCTTCTACCTTTATCCTCTCCTTCTGGGACTCTGATGATGTGAACATTAGATCTTATAATATAGCTCCACAGGTCCCTGAGGTTCTGTTTTTTTGTTGTTGTTTTTTTTTAAGTCTATTTTCTCCTAGTTCAGACTGGATAATTTATATAAATATATACATATTTTTTATTTTCAAGTTTATGTTTTCTGATGTCTCCTCCATTCTGTTCCTTAGCCTATTCACTACATTTTAAACATTTTGCTTATCATATTTTTTCAGTCCTTTTCATTTTTTATTTCTTGGCAGAGATTTTCATTTTGTTTTTTAAGTGTGTTTGTAATTGCTTTTGGAACATTTTTACAATGGCTGCTGCTTTAAATTCCCTGTCAGATAATTCTAACATCTATATCATCTTGATATCGGTGTCTATTAAATGCCTTTTCTTACTTGTGATTTTCCTGGTTCTTGGTGTGGTGAGTGATTTTTGTTTGTCTTATTAACCTGGGTATTATGTTATGAAGCTACATTTTATTTAAATCTTTTCCCCAAAACTTTCACTGATATCTCATGGACCAGGGCAAGACAGAGCTCTGGATAGTGGTGAAAATTGTGGCTTCCCGCACCCACTTTTCTCTGACACTGGAGGGGGCGGGGAGGGGCACCTTGTAACCACTGGGTGGGTGTGGAAGTCCAGGGTCCCCACATGGCTTCCGCTGGCCTTGGGGTGGGTGGTTTATAACTGGGATGGGACTGAAAGTCCCAGATGGCACTTGGTCTCCTCTGGCACCACCCTAGTGGGCAGGAGGAGGAAGGGTGGGGCACTCTAGCCTGGCGAGGTGGGGACAGGGCTCCCTGTACCGCCTTTGCTGAGGGGTTGGCAGTGTGACTACAGTTTTTTCCTTGGTGTACAGCTGGGAACAGGGTTTTTAGTGTCTAAAAATTTTTTTATCTTGCTAGGTGGTCCCTTTCCTGATTCGTTGCCTAGGGGGAGCAGGCTTTACTTGTGTGTGTGTTTTTTTTTTGTACGGGTTTTTCATTGTTGTTTCCAGGTTGCTGGCTTCCCCAGCACCCAGCCTGAGACACAGATGGCAAAAGGGAAGACAGGAGCTCACTGCCCTGCTCTTCCTTCTGGCCTGAGATCCCTGGCTGGTCTGCCTTCTCCATACCTTTCAGAGTCTTCTTGTGTTTGAGAGATATAGGTATATATGTAGGTATATTTATAAATATTTCAACTATTTATATTTCACATTTTAGCAAATATAGTTATTATTATATATAAATATGCAAATACGTATTCATTCCAAGGTTTTTATTTGTACTTAACAGGAGGAAGAGAGAGAAGAAGTGTGTCTATTCCTTCTTGGTCCAGAGACCTAATACGTTAAGACAAGAAAGTCTGATGAAGGAAAGACAAAGTCTTAGCACTTTTCTGCCCACTACAGTTTTGGAAACCATTTTGCTAGCATTTTCACTCAGTACTTAGGCATCTTTTGGAGAAGACTATAGGGATCCTGGAAATACACAGGTAGACTGAAAAACTCACAAGGAGGTGGGATTGTCAGGGGTAATTGTCTTCCTCCAGCGCTATGGTCAGCCATACACAGACATGGCTTGAGTCTGCATTTTCAAACTCTGCAGGACAGAAAGATGAAGAAGTCACTGACAATTAAAAAACACTTTTGTTCTTGTTTTGTTGTGTTTTTAATACGAATTAGTATAGAATTTTAATTTTATAAGTCAACAAACTGGCCCAGGGGTGGAAAACACTTTCATTTTTGATTCAGAATCCAACCAGGTTTCCTTTGATTTTTTACCAATAGCTCTTGCTGAGGCTTGTCAAGACAACCGGTCTCCCTTCACTCCCCCAAAGCCCACCTGGAGGCAGGATGTCGTCTCCACCTCTGGGTCCCTCCTCATCCCACGGAACATCACACATTTGACCCATTCAATGTGTTCCAAAGAGCTCAGCCATTTCACTCACTAGTTTTTGTTTTAAGGGACTTTGGACCATTTGCAAAAATAAGCCCCCCTTCCAAAGTGAAGATTCACCATGATGTAAGATTTTTAAAGAGAATATTCTACTGATCCTGAAAAGTTTTCTAGAAGCAAATAGCATAGTCATAGCACTGTTCCTGGCATGTTTGCTGTCTTCCAAGGGCACTCGTTTATTTTGGCTGTCACTTCAGAAGGGTTTGTTTGTCAAACAAAAGCAATCAAAAACAATCATTGTCCTTTAGACATAATCTCTTCACTCTACCTGGGGATTTCTGAGGGCTTTTGTGTTCTTTTTTTTTAAGATTTATTTTATTGTTTGAATGTGTGTGTGTGTGAGAGAGAGAGAGAGAGAGAAAGAGAGAGAGAGAGAGAGAGAGAGAGAGAGAGAAGACAAGAGAAGTGGGGAGGACCCAGAGCAGTCTCCATAGTTGAACATCATTAGTTGTGACATGGTTTCATTCCACACAGGTGGATGTGGGACCATGTGGGGCAGGAACCAAACTGGGGGCCTCCCACATAGGAGGCAGGAATTTTCATCGCTGAGCCATCCCTGTGGTTACCAGTTGAGCTACGGTTCAACATATGGGGTTTTCACTGTCCAGGGCCGGGAATTGAACTCCAGACCTCGTGATTGTGAGGTAAGTGCTCAACCCCTGAGCTATCCCAGCATCCCCAGGGCTTCTGTATTCTTATAACTTCCTGGAGAAAGGCCAGGCTTTGGGGTCAAATAAATCAAGAAAACTATGTTGTATGCCCTGGATGAAGGTGCTGATGGAAGCAAAAAAAATTGGCATAGCCTTGGAAGAGTGTGCAAAGGACTCAATAACCAGTTTCACTGCAAATCAATTCCCATCTCTTTTTGGCATTACACTTAATTTCCAAGCCCCTACAGGCTAAATTTAACAAGAAGTGCAGCCTTTCTGCCAACATTTTCTTTTTCAAACTTTCATTTAGTTATTCATTCAACAAATATATATTGAGCACTTATTTTGTGCCATGCACTATTTAGGTGCTGGAGATATAATACCAAAGAAAACAAACAAAACTCCACCTTCACATTGGCTTTCATTCTAATGGGAGAGCCATATGATAAGCCTATAAATAAATGAAATATATCGTATGTTCAATGGTGGTAAGTGCTCTGGAGATAAATGAAGCAGGGAACAGATGTAGGAATTGTCTGTGGGTGGGGCTGCAATTTGCAATAATGCTGACAGGCAAAGCCTCATGGAGAAGGTGATGTCTACACAAGGACTTGAGGGATGTGGGGACAGACACATCTGGATTCCAGGCCAATGACACTCCGGGCAGTAGTAATGGCCTTGGCCTGTTCAAGGAACGCCAAGGAAGCAAAGGAATACACCGTATGCCATGGGCGAAATTGTATTTGGGTCAAGTCAAGACAAGTCTTGCAAGTGGGGTCTTCCAGGAAGCCACCAGGTGGGTATGGAAATGGAGCTTTAACCTGTCTCTGCCAGCTGCTGTTTGCAAAATGGTGATGGCAGGCTGTTGTTTTTCAAGGTTGCCGTGAAACCAGGAGCGAGGAATGAGGATAAGGCCAATTAAAGCAATATAAAGCTCACTGACTGACCTTAAAGCTTCTGCCTTTTGAAATTGTTTTCGGTAAATATTCTCTGATTGCTGCAAGCCTTTGGTTAATTTTCTGAGTTCTGAAAAAGTTGATTCTGAGGATTTTTGCCACCGTTCTCATGGCTTTTATGGAGAAGCTTTTCAGAGGTCTTGACTCCATCATTACCGCTGACATCACTCTTGAAAGGGCACAGGCTAGAAATTGACATTCACAAAGCTGACTCAGTGGGAACGCGCCCAGTGTCCAGTGGATACACAGTTTTGAGAGGGGAGCAATATTGGACTGGAACAGGGGCCCCATGCGGCAGGACAGTGGGAATGAGGCAAGATGGATAGTGTGGAGTCATTTTCAAGTTGTTATTGAAGTTTGTGAGGAGAAAAGTGAACGGGTGAAAATAATGTTTTAGAAAGATTAATCTGGCAGTGGTTCCAGGAGGTAAGCAAGAATAGAAGTAGGCAGGGATGCCAGGATACCTCAGCAGGTTGAGCACTTGCCTTGCAACTATAAGCTCCCAGGATCAAATTCAGGCCCTGGCTTGTGCAACCCCCACATGCTGAACTGGGCGCCACTGGTAACCGCCAGGATGGTGTCAAAGGTTCTCACCTCCCATGTGGGAGGCCCCTTGCCCAGTTCCTGCCCCATGAGGCCTCGCATCCACCAGTGTGGGATGAAACTATGTCAAGAAAGTAACGACATACAACTATGGAGACTGCTCTGGGCCTTCACCCTTCTCTCTCTCTCCCTCAAACAGACAGACAGACAGACAATAAAACACAATAAATATATATTTTAAAAAAAGTAAGAAAACCAGTTATTTTAGTCAGAAGGGAATAATAATATACTGGGCTGGGCTTGAGAGCATTTATTCCAAAGGAATCTTCTATGTAAATGGGATAGTTTCAAAGTACAGTTATGGACATAATTGTTTTTTGGAGCTATTCACAGTGAGACCCCATCCCCCACAAGTTTACTTCCTGCCAGCCCAAGAGTCATGTCCTTCCCCTTGGGGTCCTTTTGTACTCACTCTCTTGTAATGTGTGCCCATCCCATGAATGACTCTCCAGTGACGTTAAGTACCTTGAAGTTCACAGCCAGTAGTTCCCTCAATAGTGCAGCTCCTGGGTGAGGAAACACAGCTGATGTTCACACAGCCAGGCTCTCCTGCAAAAACACAAAGAGTTCTTGAATCACAAGGGCCCCTAAATTAAGGAAATCAATAAATTCATCATTCATGTCTTGGTGGTGGTGGGGATACCGTGCAGAGAAATAGAGGAGTTTGGCACATGCCTTCGGGGTGTTGTCGATAACTAGAACTTCTCTTCTATGTACCCTGGCCTGAAGGTCAGGACACTGGAGAGGGGACGTCATAAGACACAGCTGAAGCTGACATTCCCATCTGTTGCAGGGTCTCCCAAATCCTCTTTAGGTAGCTCCAGACATGTGGGTCTCTTCAGAGAAGCAAAGAAATACCTCCAGTCCAAGGCTGGACTGGGCCAACGGTAACCTTAGAAGTGGAAAGTTTGACGAGGTCAGACACTGAGGGCTTCCCAACGTGTATTCTGTGGAATTCTGGTCCCATGACTGTCTCCTCACAAAGAGCTCTAATAAGCTGAGGGGATGATTTATTCTCTGTTTCTTTGTAGAAGAGTCACTGTGTGCGTTAGTACATTCAAAGCTCGGAGAAATTCTGTAACAAAGAAACTTTCAATCTATTTAGCCTAGCATTTCCTAGTCTTCACTGGCCATAGAACCTTTTTTCCTGCTGACAATCCACTTCGGAGCGAGGCCTTGAACACTTTTCACTTACTCTTTTCCCTTATTTTTCTCAGGTCTTAAGCAACATGGCGGCCCTTTCACATGGATGTTCCATGGACTTCAATCAGTGTCAGACCCTTGAAAAAATGAGGACTTCAGTTCAGCACATGGCAAGTCACTAGAGTACCCAGATATCACAACTCTGCTCTGGAAAATTGTCCCCAGCGATCCTGAACAGCTTATAATTTCTTAGAAACATGGGAGACTCCATCTGCCATCTTCTCTCAGAACTTCCTGTAGGTACCTGAATGGAAAGTGGGGTAAATAGTAACAGTATTACCCTGTAGAATCATGGTGAGGTTACTTAATATGTGTTCGTGTGTATAAAGTGCCCAGAACAGTTTCTGGTACGTAGTGAGTGGCATACGTATTAGCATTTCTTGGCCTGAGAGCATTTCCTAATGACCCGGTTTGTATTTTTTATCATTAAATTACTATTATTATATAATGTTAGCATGGGTCTATTAGTCTAACTTTTTTTCTTCTTGTATAAATGGTAAGAGAGTCCAAAGCAGCAAGATACGATGACAGAATATGTGCAAACTCTCTCTCTCTCTCTCTCTCACACACACACACACACACACACACACACTCCAGTCTCTGACTTTGAATTCAAGATACACATTGAGCTTTGTCTCAGGCCCTGGGGGCCCAGTCACAGCCCCCCTGAGGTAGAAACTCAAAAGATGAGAGAAAGAGAGAAAAGAGGCTTTCTTTGGGGAAGAGAGATGGGAGGAAGGGGGTGGGGACTGCCAATACACAGGATTATTGTTCAGTGAAGGTTTCTACAGTTTTATAGGAACAACGCGGAGAGCTCTGGGCCAGCCATTCCCACCGAAGGGAGGAAGAAGCCACACTGGTCTCCATAAATCTCTCCAAGGGTGAGCTGTGTCACGTGTTATAAAATACTACAGGAGGAAAAGGGTGTAAGCAAATGGGAAAGGCATTCCCCCTGGAGGGTGGCTTCTCCCTGCCTCCAGAGGAGAGGAAATGGCAGGTTTGGATGTGCTCACCGCACCCCCTTTCCTAGCTCCCCCTTGTATGGAGCAAACTGCTTTCCCCTTTGGAAGCAGGCATTGGAAACCAGGCAAATAGCAAAGCAGGTGTTCGCCTGCCAGCAGTTAAGAAACATTTCTGGGAAAGTCTGCAAATCTTCAGGCTCCGGAGAGCTCAGCCTTTGCTCCCACACCTGCTTTGCTTTTTTTCTTTTTCTTTTCTTTTCTTTTTTAAAGAAAGATTTATTTATTTTTTTTTGACAGACAGAGCCAGAGACAGACAGAGACAGAGAGAAGAGGGAGGGCCCAGAGCAGTCTCCATTGTTGTACATCATCAGTTTTCAACATGGTTTCGTTCCACTCAGGTGGGCTGGGGCCCTGCAGGGTGGGAACTGGGCTGGGGACCTCCCGGATAGGGCGCAGGTTCCCTCGAGGCAGGGGCCGAACCGGGGGATGAGAACTGAACTGGGGCTCCCTCGTATGGGAAGCACACCCCAGTTCAGCATATGGGTCCGCACAGGCCAGGGCCGGGATTCGATCCTCAGTTCCTGGGGCTGCAAAGTGAGCGCTTAACCCAGTGAGCCATCCCGGCTTCCCTTACACCTGCTTTTCTGGAGGGATGGGGACCGGAGAGAAGCTGAGGAGACCAAGCTGACACGTCCCTGACCCTCAGAGAGTAAGAACCGGACATGCCAAGGTACCACTTTGGGCACTGGGCTGCCGGGGGCTGTGACATCGTATGTGTGCACTCAGAATGATGAGCCACTTAGCAGACTTAATGACAAATGACAAGCCCTGCACATCACTTTTGCTTCCACTTCCATCTTCATCAGGTAATGAATTAAAGATGACATTGGGAAAACAAACCTCAGTGGCTTGCCTTTGTCCTGGGCAAGAGAAGCTTCAGTCAAAATGGCTCTGCTCTGAAGGCTTTCCCTTCCCTGTCACCCTGTGCTGCAATAACTAAAATGCACTGGACTCGCCCGCAGCCCAGTCCCCGCCCATCAATACCTGGCTGTCCAGGGCCAGAAGTCTGGCAGACCCTTGTCACGGTGGCATTCACACAATGCAAAGGGGGGGGGTCCCCTGTGAGCAGTCTGACATCTCACAAACATAAAAGAGACTGGCCCCATTTAAGACATATCACCGTCTCCGTGCCCAGGCTGGGAGGGACAGTGTGACGTGGAGGGGCCGGCACGGAGCCAGGGAGGCTGGGAAATGGTGTGCTGTCTGCCAGGGAGCGGCCCTGCTCAGCGTTTTCCAGACGCCTGCTCTGCTGCCTAATTTACAGCCCCACCATGGCACGTGGTGCCCAGTTCCCTCTGGAGGTGCCTGGGTCCGCTGGATCGGTGTCAGGGGTCTCTAACCGCAGTGTGCGTGTGCGTGTGTGTGTGTGCGTGCTCTGCCCCCCGCCCCGCCCCCAACCCCAGGCCACACGGCCACCTCCCGCAGGGCTGTCTGGCGCAGGCTTCCCTGTGATGTGTGTCACTGAGGCTGCTGCTGGCCCGGGCTGCCAGCTGTGGTTCCGCAGGCCTTGCCCCGCTCCTCCAGCCAGGCCTGTGGCCGGGCTCTGCTGGGCTCTGGTCACTGCAGCTGCGTATCGAGTCAGGGTGTCTCGCTTCAATTCGTTCTGGAAAGTCGTCACGAGTGGCCCCGGTCTGTGTGGAAAGCCCAAGCACGGTGTTTCTGGAATGAAACCGGGGTCTGTCACAAAGCTCAGCTCAGCCGCTGCTCCAATTCAGGGAGGCAGGTGGACACAGTTCCTTTGTGGCCAGTGGAAGAGACCAACAGCCCGTGTGAGGAAGGGGCTCCCCGACCGGCACAAACCATTTCATCTTGTCTTTCCTGAAGGGGTAGGCCGGGCAAGGCAAAGCCCTGGGTGTCCCAGCACTGGGTCTGCTGTGACCACACAGAGGCCGGCCTCAGCAGGAGGGCCTGAGGCTCAAGCAGGGCTACGCTCTGAGGCTGGAAGACTGTGTGAGGCAGGGCCCAGGCCTCCCACTTGCAGAGCCTGACCCAGGACTGCAGGCCGCGTACATCCACAAGCTGCATAAACTCCCACCTGCTCCCAGGCGGCAGCCGGTGTCGCCCCTTATAAATAGAACTCTCCTGATCCAAGTGCTAAATTAAATCAGACTTCAAATAGTCCCGTCGTCAACACCTGATGTACAGCTCCTGCTAACAAACGGCTCCCAAATCACTATAATAAGTGCTTGTTCCCTCTTTCCAAAGCTGTCTCACTTGATCTGAACCCACAGCTATTTTCTTTTGTGCTGGGTGTAGTCAGCACGTCAGGGTGACAGACGGCGTGGGCAACATTTTGATAAATATTGGCACCTTGAGTGTGCACTCAAGCTCTCTTCGCTGGTCGGTTCCACAACAGGAGAGCCAACTTCTGTCTTCTTCGTGCCGCCCCAGCTCCAGTTTTCACTTGACCCTTTTCTTCTTGGTGCTCACAAAGCCACATGCTCCAACACCTAGCTTCATCTGCCGTAACTGCAAGTCCCAACACTCAGGTCTTGATGTCAGCCCAACGTGCCCCAGCTTTGGGCTGAAGATCTCAACCCTGCTGGGGCCGCAATAGGAGGCCTCTCAGCCACTGCTGGAAAGCAGGCCCAAGTGTGCGCGTATGTGTTTGGTTATTCAACAAACATCCATTTAGTCTCGACTAAGTGTCAGGCAGCAGAGTATTGTTGGGGATACAAGGCAATCGCTCTGGTTCCTGTTCTTGAGGCGTCAGAAGCTTTGAACAAAGAACTAGAAGTTGCCCTTTTTTCCCTGTGTGTCAGTTTATTCCCTCTTCCACTCACTCAAGCTTTACTAAGGGTCTCGGTGGTACTAGACACTACACAGGGACACTCCAGATCCAACATGGAGTGAAACCCACTCCCTACTCCACAGGGCATGCAGCCCACAGGCAACACTAGGGAAACCAATGTGCACAGTGCAGGGTGCCATGTGTCACGGCAGAAATACGCACAGTGCACAGTGGGAGCACCCAGGAGGGTCCTCCACGGCAGGAAGTTCCAGTTCGGTGTTCTGGCTGTGATGCAGGGGCCGGGTTTTTAGGGCAGCGTGGTAGACGAATGGTGCCCCCGGGCTTTGCCACTACCCCTACTGAGACATAAACTCTATCTTTTATGCCCTTGAAACGGGGATGGGCTCACTTGCTTGACCAGTAGGATGCAGTGGAAGGGATGTTCTGGAACTTCCGAGGAGAGGTAGGAGGAAGCCTTGAAGTATTGACTTCCTGGCTCTTGGAAGTAAGCAGTCTCACTTCCCTGGAGGAGTGACACAGATAGGTGCTCCGATTGGCAGCCCCAGCTGCAGCTGGCCTCCCAGCCACCGTCACCAAGGCAACTGACACATGACTCTTGGACCCTCCAAACCATCCAGCCCATCTGCTAGCTGAGCAGCATGGAGGGGCCTCTGTTGCCCATGAGGAACAGAAGAACAGCTTAGCTGAGCCCTCCCCTAATTCCTGATCTGCAAAACAAGTGGTAAGGTCTGCACAGTGGCGGGCAGGGGTATCCCTGAGATCGCATTTGTGTTAACGGGGCAAGGAGAGCTGCCATCTGTCCTCTGGGTCACAGGGTGTAGCAGAGCCTGCTGCTAGGGTCTCAAATCGTGTTCTCCACAAGGAAGTTTCTCTTCATCAAGATACAGCACCACCACCACCACCAGCACGCTCGCAAATGCTTCTGGAGTTGACTAACCTGCACAGGCTGCATGAGCAGGTGGAAGGAGCGGAGCTTGCAGAGCAAGCACGCAGAGAAGCCCCCAGGGCCGGCAGCAGCCTCTGCGGGACCCTCAGCAGCAGAATCCAGGCGCGATCAGCACCCACCCCCACATCTGATCAGGAACCAAGGAAGACCGCCCTTGCACCCGCATAGCTGCTTCCTGCCCTCCTGTAACGGGTCTGTCAGAACCCCACCCATGAGCATGTTTCGTAGCAGATCCTACAATTCCTGGGCCTCCAGGGAAAGCCCTAGCCCCTGCACCTTTCAGGATTGTATCTCTGTCTCCATAGACCTCAGCGTCCTGCGGTTCCCCGTGCTCCTTTGGTAATTAGTCGTGTCCACTTTGTGATGAGGCTCAAGTCATCACCTGGTACCATTAACTTCTCATGTACAGGCAGACCCCAAATTAAGAATGAAATACGTTCTCAGGTCAATTGTGAGTGGGTCGTTGTCATCAGAACACATGTCTCCACGGAAGCTGTGTTACAATGGAGGGTGGGCCCCCAGGTCAACTTGTAATTGCCTAATTAACTTAGAATGTGGCTGAATGGGACATTGCTGAGTTCTGGGTGCTGGAAGGGTGGGGAAGTCTCACAGGAGGGAGGATGCAGCAGGAAGGAGCTGCTTCTTTCTGAGCACAAGACCGGCTATCAGAAAGAAAAAAAAAATCCAGAAAACATGAATAGGATTGGATGTAAATGCCTCCATCTCTCCTTCTAGAACCTCCTCCCATCCTCCGCTCTCTCTTTCATCAACTGTCGCTATCACTGAGCCTAACGCCTGCCCCACGGACTCCCAGACAGGTGTTCATGTCCTCCAGAATACATCCTAGAGTTGCCCGCAAACCTCCTCACTCCATGAGGATTCTTTTCTTTCTGTGGGATTTAGTCAGGTATTAAGATTGAGACTAATAAAAACGCCACCCCAAGACAGAGGATAGCAGAGAGGGTAAGAGCAGATGATGGGAGTCCTGTGGCTGATGACCCCGGATGAGGAGTTAGCCTCCAGCCTCAAGTTTCCTCATCTACTGATGATACAAGGGTGAGGTGAGGCATAGTGAGGTGGCTTGTGTGGACCTAAAAGCTTCCCCAGTGGTGCCTACAAGCCCAGTGACCGGTTGCTACTATTAAGTGATGCCCGGAGGCATCATCTAATGTGGACTAACCCAAAATGGAATACTAAGCACTAAGAAAAGATGAAATACAGCCATTTGTGACAACATGGATGGACCCTGAAACCATCTTATTAAACGAAATAAGTCAGACCGAGAGAATCAGAAAACATATGACCTCACTTACAGGTAGATTATAAAACTGAAAGGAACAAAGAAACAAAAACTTAAGGACACAGTCAATAGTTTAGTGGTTACCTGAGGGTAAAGGGGAAGGTTGGTGGGAGAGCAGGGGTGAGGGGGAGTATGGAGGGGGCATCAAATATATGGTGATGGGAGGAGAACTGATTCTGGGTGGTGAGCACATAATGCAATGCATAGATAATGTAATGTGGATTTGTATACCTGGAAACAATGTAATTGTTACCAACCAATGTCACCCCAATAAATTTAACAATAAAAACAAAGAAATTTAGACAAAATGGTGGGGGTGGTGGGAATGTTAAAAGTTTATACATGTATGTATACTGATTCAGAAATAACTTAAACACTAAATAAATTGTACCATTTCCATCTACCCCTGGGCCCAAAAAAATCTGTCAGTTTTGAGAAATCTTCAGCTTCTATTTTTTCAAATATTACTTCACTATTTTTTTCTTATTTGTTCATGTAGGATACCAATTTCATGTATTTTTGACATTTTTAGTTTCCCATGTCTGTTAAACCTGAAAAAGCATAATTCCCCCCCACCCTTGTGCTGCTTCATCCTAGATATTTTTTACTCATCTCTCTTCCAAGTCACTAAACTTTTCTGTTTTGCTATCATTATTTAAACTAACCTAATGAATTCTTAATTTTAATTTTTTTCAATTCTTAGAGTTCCATTAGATTTCTTATAAATTCTAGTTCTCTGGTGAAATTCTCCATCTTTTTCATTATTTTCTTGAACTATTTAAAATTCCATTTAAAATTCAATGTCTAACTCTAATATCTGCATCACCTCAGTCTGTTTCTGTTTCTTGTTGTATCTCTTTCTACTCTTTTCTATTCTCCCATTTGTTGCTCCTGGCTTGTCTGATATATACACACACACACGAATACATATATATATATATATATATAATTTTATTGTTTGAGAGAAGGTGAGAGAGAGAGAGCAGGGTGGTGGTAGTGGTGGTGGGAGGGCCCAGAACAGTCTCCATAGTTGTACATCATTAGTTGTGATAGTTTCATTCCACACAGGTGGGTGTGGGCCGCACAAGGCTGGAACCGAACTGGGGGCCCCCTGCATGGGAGGTGAGAACATTTGCTGCTGAGCTGTCCTGATGGTTATCAGTTGTGCTGCAGTTCTGCACGTGGGGTTTGCATGGGCTGGAGCTGGGAATCAAACCCAGGACCTTGCGATTGCAAGGCAAGAGCCAACCATTGATAATTTTTAAATTGAATGTTGGACATTATACATAAAAAATTGTAGTGACTTTGGATGAAGTTATCTTTCTTGAGGGAGGATTTATTTTTTTTCTGGTCAGCTGGTAGAGTATTTGCTGATTACATTGATCTGGTAAAAGTCGTTTACTGATTTCAGGTTTTCTCTTACTCCTATGATGTAGCTTTTCCAAGTTCTTAACTGAAAGCTTGGATATTTATCAGTGCACATCTTCTTGGCACACCCTGAACTCCAATTTTTATCTTTCTAGCACCCTAAAACTACTGAAGTTAATGCTTTATCTTTTTAATATCATAGAGACTGATTTCTGCTTGGCTTCTCAGTCTCTAGGAGTGTTGGGTGTTGTGATACACTAGACAGAAGCCCCTTCAGCAGTGAAATATGTATTCCCTCAACAGCTGGGAGTTTTGTCAGAGACAGCCTTCTATTGTCAGCCCTCTTGGAGGGTTTTCTCTGCTGAAGAAAGCTGCTTCTCTAAGGTCCACCTCCTTCCATCAGTAGCCTGAACCCAGTTATTTCCTGACTTGGGGCTATAAAGACATGCCATTGTGCAGCGATTCAGGAAAACCTGGAAGGTTTGTTCTAGTTGTAGAACTGCACATGGGGTCGGCAGAGGCGGGGCCTGCAGCACAATCCCACTTCCTTCCTCCCACTTCCACAGAGGTTGATACTAAATCACCTCCTAGTGAGCCTCATGCTTCCTAATCTCTGCCTGAGGGAACCCAACCAGTGATATTAGGCCTATACAGACACAATATAGAGGTCAGAAAATGCGTCAAGGGGACATTGTACAGAGAATGTTAGGCACATTTCAATGCACTTTCCATGTCTTCAAGAGCTTGGCCCCTTTGGGGTCCTAGATGCCTTGGTTGCTCTCCAGTGCTTTCTAACAGTTGGTTTTTGTATTCTGTCCAGCTTGTGTAGTCATTCTTGGTAGGGGAGTCATCTATATCACCTGCTCATTATAGCTGGAAGCAGATCGTGCTGACTGTTTTAATTTTCAGAAGCCAGAGGAACAATGAGGGAAGCTGTTGCTATGGATCTAATTCTGTACAGTTGACTGAAGATGCAGAAATGATGAGAACCTGAGGAGAAAGTGACCTGTTGACTATGCAACAATCAGAGATATGTACCCTGCACTTCAGAAATATGGATTTCAAATCTCCCAAGGAAAAGAGGACCAGATAAGCAAAAGGACCATAAGAGTAAAAGGGAAGAATTATCAAAAGACGTCTCAGAATAAAAGGAAAATTTTGAAACTATACTGACAAAATAAAGAAAAAAATAAGCAAATCTAAATAAAATAGACTGATACATGATATACTTTTTGGTATTATTTTTTGGAGAAAAATTACAAATAGTAGACAAATTATAAGTTTAGACAATAGGAGCAATAACAGTAGAACCTAAAGGAGCTGCTGACAGGTTTGGTGAAATAACAAGATGAGATTTAGTAGGGACCATGAATTTACTCAGGTCCTGAGAACCCAACTTTACAGAGGCAGTGTTAAAAATCAGGGTTAGTAAGTGTTTGTGTGAAAAATAAGCAGCACACAAAACACCATAAGCACTTAAGTTTACTCATATGTAGTCTGAACTTGCCATCAAAATCTTAAATGACATTAATAGAAGTATAATGTCTCAAGTGAGAGAGGTGAAATAGGCCGTGGTACACTGCGGGGATAGTCTAACCTCTGACCCTAAGCACCACCATCTGAAAGACACAGTAACTGACTGGGGGTGTGTTCAGAGGCGGGCAAGCTGGACTGTGAACGGTCGAATCACACGAGGTACTTTGGAAGAAACAGAAGAAGAAGTAGGTGTGCCGTGGGAATTGCTTTTAGTATGTGTTCGGCTATCAGGTTGAAGGACTTTTGACTTTTTCCCCCTTCACGTTATAAAGAAGAGACTGTGGGGAGACAAATTTTGACTCAAATAGTGGAGGAATTTTCAATGACCAGAACAGTTGGAAAGCAGAGTGAGCTTCTTTTAAAGATCATGGTGTCTTCCTCACTGTTAGAATGGAGACTGAGAGTCACCAGTTGGTTGACAAGTACAGGTAGAAAGGGGATGTTTTCCTTGACCCACCCACATGGTTTTAAAAGTTTGAGCCAACATTAAGTTTCGGAGACTTTTAATAAAATATTAGATTTCTGGCTTTCGTTAAAAATGTGGAAGGTCTGCCTGTCGACCGATCAATTGGAACTACTTTTCTGGTTCCTTCACACCAGGCTGTGTTCTCCCGTTCCCCCAAAGTCTTTCCCACTCAGATCATGCGCATTCTTTTTTTGTTTTTTAAAGATTTATTTTATTGTTTTTGACAGAGACAGAGAGAGGCAGAGAGAAGGGGGAGGGCCCAGAGCAGTCTCCATAGCTATAGGTCATCAGTTTTCAACATGGTTTTGTTTCACACAGGTGGGCGGGGGCTTCACAGGGTGAGAACCAAACTGGGGGTCTCCCACGTGGGAGGCACACCACTGTTCAGCATACGGATCTGCATGGGCTGGGGCTGGGATTTGATTTTCCATCCCTGGGGCTGCAAAGTGAGCACTTAACTCGCTGAGCCATCCGGGCTTCCCCTAAATGTCCATTTCTTGAGCTAAATTGAGGGTTCTTTGTCTTTAAGTTCTCTTAAGAAAAGTTCATCGGAACTATTCTTAAAGCCTCTGCCAATCTAAGAGTCCGTGGTTCTACAAATTGAGTTTAAGGGTTTGTCTTCATGATATGACTCTTCCCACTGTGGGCAGATAACAGATGCACTAGGATTCCCCTCTAAAACTACTTTCTCTTCTTTTACTTCTGCAACAAGGGTAGGCATATAATTTAAAAGGCATAAGCATGCAAGCATTTAAAAATCTAATTTTATCATGTAATCGTATTCCCAACGAGGGGGGAAAAAAAGCCTGTAAGTAAAGCTACTTGCTTTCTTGTATACATCTGTCAGCCCTAATCAGACAAACCCCACTTAAGTGATAGAACACTATTCAGATGCTGTCATAATTATTGTGAACCTGAAGAATATTTAACTTGTTGATTAAGTGCTTACCATTACAAATGAATGCAAAACTGTCTGTCAGTGCTGGTGTGATTATTTTGGAAATGTGAGTTTTTAAGTTGCTGTAATAATGAGTGACCTTGGTGATATTTAAGGCCGCCTCCTTGCATTCGTGTTTTTGAAGAGTTGCTATGCAGGTTCCAAGGAGAAGAAGAAAAGAAAGATGCATATTATAACTCTTCATAAAAAGTCACTGATTTGTCTTTTTAAAGCAACTGTTGTCACAATGAGATGACAAAGAACTTCAGGCTGTAGCTACCTTGGGGAAGGGTGTGGGGGGAGTGTCAAGAAAATTTGTTATTGGGGAAAGCTGCCAACTATAATGGCGTCTCCCTGACACCAGCCAAACAATCTGAAACCTGTCTCTGAACAGTCACATAGATTGGGGGCCGCATAGAGACGAAACAGCTGGGTAATTGACTGAAATTTCCACTCTGCAGCCAAGTATTTTGGCGTCATGGAGATTAAGACTTGACTGATTTCACTGGAAAATTGTTCAGGCTTTTGCTGTACTCTGTTTTTGGAGACAGTAGTTTAACATTCCCAGGGAAAATAATCCACACCTGCTTAGTCATTTTAAAAACAATAGATGCAGGGTATTTATTACAAATGGGTGAAACACGCAGTTGTTTTTCTGCCCTTCATTTTTTGCTAGAATTTCAAAGATTTCCTTTGTCGTAAAAAGATATTTTGTCAATTTCTAATAAAGACAAATTAACAAAAAATAAAATTGTCAGAGAGCATGAGCAAGTTTTATTTTACAGAACATTTTACAGTAAAATTCACTCTTTGTGGTGTACAGTTTTATGGGTTTTGATAACTGCATAGTATTGGGTGTCTCTCACCACAACCATAGGGAAGAAGTCTGTCATCTCCCAAGTTCCCTTCATAGTCAGCCCTTCTGCTCGCCTCCACCTTTAGCAACCACCGAACTGTCTTGTGTCTCTGTAATCTTGCCTTTTCCAGAATGTTATAGAAATGAAATCATACACTGCATATAGCCTTTTCGTTCATTATTTATTTTATTCATTAACTTAATGTTTGCTAAAGTTTTCACAGATATAATGTTCTGTGCAGAAAGAAGAAAAGCAAGGAAAATATTTTGGGCTGGGGGAATCTTAGAAGACAAGAATGAGGAAGTGCAAAGTTGCTGGGCTCATCTACAGAATTATTTTCATCTGTGCAGAGAATGTACCTTAAAGGTGATAAGAATGGATCACAAAGATTGCACACATAAACTTTGCCTCTGTGTTCAAAGAAAAATCCTTGCACTTGCCCTTAGCTATCCTAACCAATGAGATCTGACCCAGCGCTGGGTAATTAACATGAGCAATTAGCTCCTGTTTAGTTATGAGGGCATTTTTGGTGGATGTAGCATCAGACTTGTGGAGAAAAGTGCAAATTAACTCTCCCTTGTGCTCCATAGAGGCCACCTTTATTACGCTTTATCAACACAGCAGCTGGATTAGCCCTCCATTCAGTTTGCTTTCTCTCATTACGATAATTGCCTTCTGAACAATGGCACGTGTCAGCTCGATCTTTTTTACGAAGAGAACATAATTTGTTTGTACAAGTAAACCTGCTATCGGCAGGGGATGGGGGGTGAGCTGGCTAGGCTAATATTTGGGTCTTGAGAGTGATATTAAATTTTAAAAATCAAGTTAGTTTTTCTCTATTAGATAGTCTTGGAAAGCTCACTATACAGAAGACTCTGCTGCATGTAACCACATGCATATAATTATCCCATTTTTCAGAGGAGAAAATCTGTGTCCTGAGGACCCTCTTCCAGCCTCTCTGACCCCTCCCCCACACATTTCTGCCCGTGTTTGTGGGCTCTGGATGGTTTTGCCCTTCAGGTGCTTTGATAGACCCTACAAAATGGCTGCTGCGGTGGACAGCTTCTACAAAATGGCCACTAGGGTGGCCCGCTTTTGCCATGAGCTGATGATACTTTCATAGAAATCACACGTTATGTTTTGCCAAAATTCAGAGAATCTGAGAGTTTCACAATCACCTTATGAAGTGGATTAAGGGCAGGGAAGCCAAGTCACTTGAGCTTCTCAGAGTCCCCTTAAAATGGCGGCTCCCTGAGCCTCTCCATGGGCTGCTCCAACTATTGTTTGCAGGGAGGTTTAGGAAAGATTGCTGAGCTCTCCACCTTCCTAACAAACAAGGGAGTGGCCTCAACACAGACTCTCTAGAGGAGATCTTGATCCCTCATAACTCAGAGCAGTGAGTGGGCACACTCCTTTGAAGCTAACTGGACCTGGCTTTCATGAGGCCGCAGCAGGTCTGAAACCTCCATTAGTCCCATTACAAGCAGTCATTTTAGGGACAGAGAGAGAGAATCTTGGGGAAAATGGAAGAAAGGGAAAGGATAAGAAAAGGGGGAAAGACAGTTTAGTCTGTTCCTTGAAGTGTCTTCTTTCTTTTCTTTTTTTTTTTTTTAGTATTTATTTTATTGTTTGACAGAGAGGCAGAGAGAGAGAGAGAGAGAGAGAGAGAGAGGGAGGGGAGGGCCCAGAGCAGTCTCCACAGCTGTACATCATTAGTTTCAACAGTTTCATTCCACACAGGTGGGTGTGGGGCCACGCAGGGTGGAAACCAAACTGGGGCCCCCCTGAGTGGGAAGCACTCCCCAGTTCAGCACATGGGTTTGCATGGGTTGGAGCCAGGACTCGATCCTCGGACCCTGTGGCTGTAAGGCAAACACTCCACCCACTGAGCCATCTCGGCTTCTCTTAAGTATTTTCTGGAGAACAAAACCATAGTCATATCAAACAGTGGTGACATAGATCCTTAAGAAGTATGTATGAGGGAAAGCCGGGACGGCTCAGCGGGTTGAGTGCTCGCTTTGAAGCCCCGAGGACCGAGGATCGAATCCTGGCTCCGGCCCAGGCAGGACCCACATGCTGAACTGGGGAGTTCCCACAGTTCGGTTCTCTGGCTGTCTCTGTCTCTGTCTCTCTATCTGTCAAAAGTAAAATAAAAATAAATATGCACTGAAGATAAAATAATTACTCTATAAATATAAAAAGATAAAAAAAAAGAAACGAAAAGAAAGAAGTATGTATGACACATAGAGTCATATTCTTTAGGAGTGGCGAAAGTAACCTGGCAGGAGATAAATAACACAAACTTTGGAGTCAGGTAACCAGAGGCTCAGTTTTCAGTTTTAACTTACTCTCTGTGTGACTTTGATCAAGCTCCTTGAATTCTGTGAGTCTCAGTTATTTGTTTACTGGCTAAGAAAGCTGTCACAGATGGTGCCACATGAGCTGGTGCATTGTCGTGATAGAGTCATGAGTTGGCGAAAAGTTCATGTCATTTCCATCTAGCTTTTTCATGCAGCCTTTTCAGAACTCTCAAATGGTTAACTTGGTTGACCTGTTTGTCCAGTTGGTACAAATTTATCATGAACAGCCCCTCTGATATCAAAAGAGGTTAGTAACATCATTTTGACTCTTGGTTTGGACTGACATAACTTTTTGGTTGTGGAGAATTGGCTGACTTCCATCATGTACTTTGACACTTTGTTTCAGGGTAGTATTTGTACACCCACATTTAATCACCAGTGATAACACAGCCCAAAACATCATGTTGCCTCTCCAAAATGTCTTAACAAACTTCAATTCTCCTTTGC
This sequence comes from Craseonycteris thonglongyai, assembly GCA_004027555.1. Classification (NCBI taxonomy): domain Eukaryota; kingdom Metazoa; phylum Chordata; class Mammalia; order Chiroptera; family Craseonycteridae; genus Craseonycteris; species Craseonycteris thonglongyai. The sequence goes on from PVKE010013745.1 coordinate 27,146, forward strand.
TTTTGTTCACCAGTGAGCTCCAGTGGGACCATTTTTAGACACAGCTTTCTCATGCCAAGATTTTTAATGAATATTTTTCTGTTTTTTAGTGATATTTCCTTAGCGATGTTTCCTTCGTCTGTATGCTTCTTACAGTCAGCCAATGATTTTGACACACAATGTGACAAATTTTTGCAATGTTTTTGTCAGTTCTGCTTGTTATTGGCAGCCCTGACTTCTCTTCATCAGTGACACTTTCCCCTCAGAAAAATGTTTCATACATGTGTACACTACTAATTTCTTCATGGCATTATGCTTATAACCTAGACTAACATGTCCCTGATTTCACTTCCACTCTTGCCAAGTTTAACAAGAAATTTGTTTGTTTGTTGTTCTGATTCAAGCTCCGACATTCTCGTGATGGCACAGAAAAACACACAATAATCAACGCCACTCAGCAAGACACCACCACACGTCAACACAAACACCACTGTGAGACACTGATATATCGGGGTTCTGAAACCTTACCAGGTGGTTTGTACAGTGCTGCCGACGTGAGCGCACAGTGGCAAGTTTGTCAACATAATTGTCAGACCTCATATGATTATGCACGTGCATGTATTTCTATTACAGTGAGCTCAGCTGAGGAAGAAATTCATTCATTTAAGATTTTTTCAATGCCGAGGGTCGTAGGATAGAACCAGTAGGTTGAATGTGGGCATGAAGGCCTTTAAGGAATTGCTACTAAATATTTAGAGTACAAGAAGGTGTCTTGGCTTAATTGGAGATTCCACCTACTGGGGCTGAAGGGTGGTCTGTTGTGCATCATGATAAGTGGGTTCTATGAAACCTTAGGCAGCCAGTGGTGAGCCTGTAGTTGTCTGGACTGAGTATAAAAGCCTGATTATGGAAGGATTACATGCCCTAGTACCAGCCAGCTATTATCTAGTGCGTTTGTTTATTGTTCGTCAAGTGAGAATGACAACCCAGAGAACAATCCTTTATGTGGTTTTTATATAGGTAATACAGTATTACCAGACACTATTTGAGCACCTCATGTCCTACAGAGAGACACTGCAGTAAAGCAATATAGCAACAAACAACAACAAGCAGCATCTCCTGTCAACCACCCTCCCTTGGTAAAACAAAAACAAAAACAAAAACAAACAAAAAACTAAACTGTGGTTCATCAACACTTGTTTATGAGAAATCTGTGAAATTCTCATTTAGAAAATAACCTTAAATACTTATCCAAAGTAATATATGTTTATTGAAGAAAAATGGGAAAACATGGTTTTAAAAAATGAAATAGTCACCTACAAGCCCCTGTTCTCTCCCCTGGAAGATAACCGTTGTTACCATTTTGGTGTGTACCACTTCAGGATCTTTTAAATGTAAGTACACACACATACATATACACACACACAACACATGTGTAGACATATGCAAAATGCTTATTTATAGAAACAGAATTACTCTGTACAATTTTATAATCCGAATTCTTCACATACTATCTCATGAACATTTTCCAAGTTATGAAATATTTGAAGTAACTGTGTCCTTTTTATAAGGAGGAGTTCACCCCAACATTAGCTATTTAAAGTGTCCATACCAAAAAGCATGGCCCCTGGGTCAACCCTTTGAGTATGTTGTGAATTCAGGGAGTTTGAATTAGGTAGGGGAGCCCCATGTGCAAGAAATCAACTTTCATAGACCCTAAGTAAGAACCAGAGTATCGTGGCTTCTTTATACAAGTGAACTGGAATAATGAATGCTGTCTGACATCTCAGCCAGCAGGGACCCTTCGCTGTGTATGTGCATTTGCAATCCAAATAAGGCATCAAAACCTGAGCAGAGAACAGACGACAGAGTCTGTGAGGCTGGGACATGCTTCCTTGTCACTTCTTTGGCAAGGGGGCTGATCTTCCCACCATCTTCTTCCCTCTGTTGTCCCATAAACTTAGAGCGTAGTTCTCTCTGCAGGTTTCCAGCTGCCGGACCTCCAGCCTCTGGGTACAAGACTAGCATTTGTTTCACCAGCAACCTCTATATCCCTGTGCTCTTCAGAGCTTTTATGCTGGTTCAAATCAGCAAGTCATGGCGTCTCGATTCTGACAGGAGCTAATCTTTGAGTCTGGGGAAAAAAGGTGTTGCCTGGAAATTACAACTATTAATGGAATGAACCATCATTTATTAACCAGCAAATGCTAGAGGTTTCAAAAGTTGTGACTAACAAGTAAGGGTGGACTGTTTCTGAGATATGGGATGCTTGTCTGGTTCCTGGTAGGGTTCCTTCAACCTCCCAGGAGACTGGGCAGGAACCAGTTCACAGTCCACCGCATGATAGGTATTCCTCATTGTATGCTGAGAACTCTTGGTGTCAAGTGATATTCACTAGAATGGGCGAAGCCTAAGGGGGAAGAACATATTGGGGAGCTTCATATACTCAAACCACAGGAAGGACAGTGCTGCAGGTGGGCTCCAGGTGGCCTTGGGCTGCACCCCTTCTCTCTCTCTTATCTCTACTGCTGTGCGAAGGCTGATTTTATTCTCTCCACAAGGGCATTTCTGTAGATTCTGCTAAAAAGGGGCCCTGGGGGTTGGGGTGTGTGTGTGTGTCTGGTCTGCTTTTGCTCACAAGCTCCTTGTGGGTAGCAGTGGATACCATGATGGAAGCCCTTCTATGGCTTCATGGATAGACTGCAGGGAGGTTCATCTAAAAGCAGGGAGTGTGTTTCTCAGAAGTGGGAAGATAAAAAACTAGATATACTCAACCCTTCCCATCCAGTTTTATTTTTCAGTTCTTTCAGACGTAAGCCATCCTCTCATTGGTCTCCCCTTGGTTCCCCTCATCCTCTGACCACCTTGCTCACTTGCTCTTATTTACACAGGTTTCCAGGTACAAACACCTCCTTCCTTCTCTATTTGTCCGAATACTGCCCATTACCCCAGGGCTAAATCTCATCAGGAAATTCTCCCCACCTAATTCAGTTTGAATCCCCTCCCTTCAAACTTGTAATGATACACTGTCTGGTGTTCTCATCCCTCTCCGGTGTCCTGAGTTGAGTCTTATCTATTCAACCCTTGCTGGGCCCCTTCCAGGGAGAGGTAACCACCCGTTCTATCTCTGCCTCCTCATTTTCCATGGACTTTAACCTATTTTGCTCTGGCTTCTACCTCTTTCTCTTTACCAGAATGTGTTTGTTAGACTTACCCCTGGCAACCACACTACCCAATGGTCATCTCTTACGTTAAAAAAAAAAAAAAGATTTATTACATTTTATTGATTGAGACAAGGTGTGAGAGAAAGAGACAGAGAGACAGAAAGAGAGAAGGGGGAGGGCCCAAAGCAGTCTCCATAGTTGTACGTCATTAGTTGTGACATGGTTTCATTCCACACAGGTGGATGTGGGGCCATGTGGGGTGGGAACCGAACTGGGGGCCTCCCGCATGAGAAGTGAGAACCTTTGCCACTATCCAAGTTGTGCTGCAGTTCAGCATATGGATTTGCACAGGAATCAAACCCCAGACCGCTTGATTTCCAGTAAAGCCCTTAACTGCTGATCTATCCTGGCATCCCCTTTTACCTCTCACTTTTGATCTTACTTCATATTCAGAAATATTTGACTCAGTTGACCACTTTATCATCCTTCAGCTCTCTTCTCTCTTGGATGTCATGGCACCAGAATCTCCCTGTTACTCCTCACCTTAGGCAATTTTGCTCAGTCTTTTTTTTAGAAATAGATTCCTTGTCTTCTACCTGACCAAGGCTCTTACCCTCTGTTTACAGCAGCGGTGTCCAGCCTTTTGGCTGCCCTGGGCCACATTGGGAGAATTGTCTTGGGCCACACATAAAATACACTAATGCTAAAAATAGTGGCTGTGCTAAAAAACAAGAACAAAAACAAACAAATTTCATAATGTTTTAAGAATTTGTGTTGGGCCACATTCAAAGCCATCCTGGGCCACAGGTTGGACAGGCCTGGATACAGTCTCTCTGCATAATCTTAACCATTTACATGGTTTTATATACCATTACTCCCACATTTATACCTTTACCCAGCTCTTCTGAATTCCAGACATATATGAGTTCAGTCAAGAAAAAGTTCAGCCATTGTCAATGCAATGAAAATGATCACATGGCTGGATACTTTCCAAACAGCCCTTGTGTATCCGACTGTCCTTTTGACAGCTCTTTTTTCTGTGTCTCACAGATATCTCAAAATTAACATGTTCAAAATTCAACTATTTTGCCCAGAAATTATTTGTTTATTTATTAAAAAAATTTTTTTTGAACCCCCAGAAATTTGGTTCTTCTTTAGGCTGTCCTTATCTGAGTAAATGGCACCTCCATATACCCTGTCACTTGTGCCAGCATCAACCTTGACAGTTTCCTCTTCTGTGCAACCCATATTCATCACCACATTATAGTTCTAAAATATATATCGTGTCCATCTTTTTCTCTATCATGTATTGCCACTATTGTCTCCTCATTCTACAATACCCTTCACCTTAATTCATCTGTTTCCTTCTAAGTTACCTTTTCGCAACCCTTTCCCACCTACCTGCCAAGGATTTCTTTTTTCTTTTTTTTTATTGTTAAAGTTATTGGGGTGACATTGGTTGGCATCAACTACATAGTTTCCAGGTGTACAACTTTATATTATACCATCTATACTTTTCCTTATGTGCTCACCACCCAGAATCAGCTCTCCCTCCATCACCACATGTTTTTTCATGTTCCTCTCTTTCAACACTTCTATGGTGAGTTATTACACTGAGAAGAAAATCCAAAATCTAAACATGTCCTATTCAGACCTGATTTAGACACTTCCCTCTCCAGCTTTATTGTCACAACAACTTCCTGCTGACATCCCCAGTCATGCTGACAATCTTTGTGTTCCTTATGCTTCTGAGCTCCTTCAGTCTCAGGACCCTCCACACACCCTCCTATAGTTCCACTGTCTGAAATTTTCTTTTCCTCTCTATTTGCCTCAAACTAAATTGAGACTATGTATGATTCTCTATCACAGCAGTTATACTTTCCTATATGACAGGGGTGTCAAACTGGTGGCCCACGGGCATGGCCCGCGAGGTAATTTTTTGTGGCCCACGATGCTCTGAAATAAAATGAAAATAGAAAAAATTGTTAGGAAGAAAATAGCACTTAGGGGAGATCGAGGCAATACCGTACACACAATTCCCTCATTAACCCTTTAACTACTGAAGACGAGTATACACGTGGCCCAGTACCTTTCCTGGGGGCCTGTGGGCGCGTTTAAATGTGCTGACTCAGTTCTGGCGATGTTTGTAAATGTGAAGTGGCCCACGTGAATCTTGCCTGTTGCATCAAATGGCCCGTGTTTTAATTGAGTTTGACACCCCTGCTATATGACATTTATTACAATTTTTATTATATAATACTTGTATTACTGTTTGTGTTCCACTAAATGGTCTGCTTCACCAGGCCTGGGTCCCTGTGTTGTTCATCACGGTTTCCCTAGGAACAGGGTGTGTGTGTGCAATAAAAAGTACTGAATGAAAAATAAAGAAATAAATGTAACTAGATTTACTATCCCCAAAGGACAGAGTGGTTTTTCATTCTTTTCACCCTCAGAGTTTAATAAATCCTTGTTGACCTCAATACTATATTGTGTGTGTGTGTGTGGGGGGGGGAATAAAAGAAAGAAAGAGGGAAGTCTGGATGGCTCAGAGGGTTGAATGCTCTCATTACAGCTCTAGGGTCTGAGGATTGAGTCCCAGCCCTGGCCTGTGCGGGCCCATATGCTGAACTGGGGTGTGCTTCCCATCCCCAGAGGCCCCCAGTTTGGTTCTTGCCCACAGTTCGAGCCCTGGCTCGAGGGGGCATGCTTCCTATGTGGGAGGCCCCCAGCCCATTTCCCACCCTGAGCAGCCCCACACCCACCAGTGGAATGAAACTCTGTTGAAAACTTGTGACATACAACTATGGAGACTGCTCTGGGCCCTCCCCCTTCTCTCTGTTTCTCTCTGTCTCTGTCAAAAACAACAAAAGAAAGAAAGCAAGAAAGCAAGAAAGAAAGAAAGAAAGAAAGAAAGAAAGAAAGAAAGAGAAGGAAGGAAGGAAGGAAGGAAGGAAGGAAAGAAGGAAGAAAAGCAAGAAAAGTACAGCATTATAAATCCATGTGCTAGAATGTAAGTTATGTACTTTAATATAATTAGTCTCAGTAAATAAGAGACAGGATTACACCCACAGGATCCATGAATTTGTGAAATAGCAATGTGCTTAATAATGTCAGTTTATTATATTTTGAAATAGATGAATTGGACACACACATCTGGATATTTGGCACTTCTTGTAGATATTTTGTAGACAAAAACATCTGGATTATTGGCTGAATGTTTCAACTAACTAATGTATTTTGGAGTTGTATGAACAGTCATAGATTATTTTGAAATTATATTTCTTGGGAGGTGGCCACATAAATAGATGGAGAAGGAGATTTTTAGTTCCAGAACGATGATGGGCTAAGAAACTTGAAATCCCTTCTGCCACAAACACACAGAAATTCTGGATACATAAACTCTTAAAAATGGCATAAATGAGATCATGAGTATATGAAATGAGGAGGAGACTGAAATTGGAGTAATATGTCCATGAACTGGCCTGGGAGTTTATTTGTGGTCCTAGTAAACCAAAATTGTGGCTTAGGTTTTAATGCTCATTTGATGGCAGGAGACAAGGTCTTAGAATCCTGAGAAGTATAAATCAGGACTTTTGAAGGGCTGAATGCTCAGTGGAAAGGGAAATTAAGAGAAATCTATCTCTTGGCACAGTAAGAAGACAAGGAATCTGTCTTAGCTTGAGTTTAGGGAAACAATCTCCCTAGAGAAAATTAAGCCCTGGGCTTGCCCTTGGGTTTCAGGTCCAAAGTATGTCTTTAATCCACATAGAAAACATACAAATATCTGCATGGTTCAGAAAACTAGCAGAGAAATAAATATAACATGTTCCTCAGTGGATACCTCTGGAGTGCCTGCCATCCTGAATCACCCTGAAGTGACACTCCATCAACACAGGCTGCACTGTATTTTCTCAGAAAATAAGCTCCATTAAAGACAAGCTTATAAGTTTAAAAAAGTTGAAAACATACAATGCAATAATTCACTGTTAGCAAGAGTCAGCAGACACAACAAACCATAAGATTCAACTTCCATGAACTTGAGATAATAGAAGCACAATCAGAAAGTGAGAAAGTATGCTAAAAAATGCTTTAAAACATAATAGAAGAAAAACTCTGGAGGACAGATCAAAACACTATAAATAAAAAAAGGAAGGTTTGAAATATAAATAAACCTTCTAGAATTGGGAAATGCACTCATTTAATAAAAAATTCAATGGCTAAATTACACAACACATTAGCACTCTTGAGGAGGGAATCATTGAACTAAAGATTAGATGATATAACCTAAAATATAGCAGAGAGAGAATATGAAAATTATAAAAGAGAGTTTAAGATAACAAACAAACAAACAAAAAACAAATCTAATAAGAGTTCCAGAAGGAGACAATTGAGAGAGAGGATTAGAGAAAACATTTGAAGAAAAACAGATGGTAATTCTGAACTTATTAATGACATATACCCTTAAGTGGAAGAATCCTAAGGAATCCCAAGCTGGGTAAGCATAAAAAAAAAAAAAAAAATCCGATAGAGTGTTGGGGAGGATGGAGAAGATGGCGGCATGAGAGGAGACCCACACACCTACCTGGGAAGGGACTTACGAACAAAAAGGAACCCACAGGGGAAACCCTGAGAAGCACCCTCAACTGAGAGAACCACACAACGCAGAACAACACACAAAGGTTAGAGGAAAAAGGGGAGAGCGGGAGAGGGAGGGAGAAGGAGCAGTTCGGGGACAGGAACGGAGCGCGGAGCGCGGCCCGGGGCTGGCAAACACAAAGGGGGATTGGGGGGCTACAGCCAAAGTGGAGCTAGACCCAGGGCGGGCTGGAAGCCGAGACCTAGGGAGCGTGGAATCCCCACAGGAATGTGGACAATTTAACATCCCAACTCAAGGGGCGACACACGGTGCCCTAATCAGATCACAGAGCCTAAAGTGGGACAGGGACTGTGGAGCAGGGCGGTGGCACTTCCCGGCGGGCGGGGTGAGAGCAGGGCACCAGCCCGCAGCAGCTCAGCACCCCTGATTCACACAGGAGACACAGCTGAGCTCCAAAGGTTGTCTGTGAGGGAGCACCTTTTGAAGACAGGGCTCTTGGAGTGAGGGCAGCGGCTCAGTGGACACTGAGGGAGCACGCTGGGCAACAATAGACGTGCTTAGAGTGCATCCCGGGCCTGCAGAGCAGCCGCAGCCAAGCCCCTGCCAAGCCCCACCTGCCTGCACCACAGCTAAGCGGCGCCCCGGCAGGCAGGCCCACAGACGGCAGGCAGGCCCACAGAGACAGTGAAAAAGCAGCCCGGCCAGAGGGGAAGAAAAGTCCAGAGCTGCTCGCTCAGCCCCCACTACTGCTGAGCTGCTGGCAGGCAGGCAGGCTCACAGAGGCACTGAAAAAGCAGCCCGACCAGAGGGGAAGAAAAGCCAGAGCTGCTCACCCAGCCCCCACTACTGCTGAGCTGCAAGCAGACAGGCTCACAGAGGTATCGCCTGGCCTCTGCTCTGAACCACCAGCCTCCCTGCAAACAGAGGAATCTGCTATTGTGTCTCAGGCCCGCCCTAGCTCCTACTCACACGCCCCCACCCCTGGAACCACACCTTCAATACCCTGCCTTCTAACAGCTAAAACTGCAACCTAAAAGAACAGCCCCAAGGCGCAGAACTGACTGCTTCCCCCAACCCTCTCCCAAAATCTCCTCCTCCCACAACTGAGAAGCCCACCTGATAGGAAAACCCCCAGTGGGAAAGCATACTCATGCGCAGAGGAAAAAGAACCACATCAAACAC
>PVKE010013746.1:0-36059 GCA_004027555.1 Craseonycteris thonglongyai
TGGCTTGTGCTAGAGAAAAAAGTATTTAAAGAGGGTGTGGGTATCTATGTGTACCCATATGCTTCTTATAAATGGATAAGAATGGAAAGTAAGACCTGTTGATTGTCAACCTGAGGTAGGTATCAAATATATGTCCCAGTCCTACATATTCATTTTGAGACTTCACATTGTTAACTTCAGAAGCAGTTATGAGTATATATTTCATAGTAACCGATTTGGCTTTCTCAAAGCCAATAGGTAAGCAATGAAGGACAACTTGAATGGTTCGTGATAAAATTTCTGAAGGTCTCTGGAGTGACACTGAATGCCCTTCTGCCCTAAATGTGACAATGAGACTGGGTGGGTGCATGGTCTCCACGAAAACCATGAACCTCCAGTTGAAGAACAAGGACCAACAAACCAAGATGAGACAAGGAAACCAGCAAGAACCTGCCAATACCAAAATGGTGATACTAGAGTCCCTTCCAATTAACCTCTAGCCACATTATAAAGTCGGTGTAATACATCTCCATGTTAAATGACACACCTATCTGCACCGGGACACCTCCAGAGAGGACAATATATGAGGACAAAAAAGAGGTGATCCCAAATTCCTGGAAAAGCCCACTTCTTCTGAGAACTAGTAAGAATATCCCTCCCCTTTGTTCTCATACTAAGAAGCTTAACTAATAAAAATCACAGCCACAGAAGGGTCAGGGAGCACTCACCTACAGACAACTTCTACTCTGCCTGAGGAGTGGATCGCTTCACAATAAACTAGTTCGGTTCTTTTGTCTGACTCATGCTTGGACTCTTCCCTGCATGAAGCCAAGAACCCTCTTTCCTGCAACAGAAGTGCTCGAGTCTTACAAAATCCCAGTTACTCAAAAGCCTTGTTCCTTCAGAGAGTCTCTTGTCCACCATTTTCCCACTGATAACATACAGATAAGCCAGCAGCCTTTCACTGTAAGTGGTCACGTTGATGTCTGAATAAAGCATTGAAATGATCTAAATTGGGAGGCTTTACCTAAATTGGATGGCTACAGTCAGTACCTTTTGGCTTTATGTCATACAGAAACGTGTCAGAACTATAGTCTTGCTATCTATGACATTAACAGATTTCTCTTTCACTTTTTCAAACCTTTAATTTTCTGAATCGAGTTAATATAATACATACCATACTGCCATATTTAGTGTCAAAGTTAAGGAAAAAACATCATGAAAAGCCTCTATCCCTTTCTCTTATATACCCATTTCTGTTTTCCTGTGCAGAGTACCCACTTATACATTTATTTCTTCCTTTTCTATAGAAATAGAAACAGAGTATAGATGTTGTTTAGCACATTGCTTGTTATGCTGATATAAAATATAAAAACCACCTTTGTTCTTTTTGAGAGCTATACTGTATTACACTACAGAGCATGTCCCATAATTTATTGATTAAACCCCTACCAATGGATATTTAAGTTTTTTCTTACCTTTTACTCATCATGTAGATTCATATTCTTGAGTATAACATTTCAAAATGTGATAAGCACAGAAACCTATTTTTATGCCAAACTCATTTTGCTCATCAAATCTCATTGTTACTGGTAAGAGGTACCATCTGTGTCTCTATGCTCCCCATGGTCACAGGTATGTCTCTCTGCTGACATACTACTGCATTTTTGATAATGTGTTCTTTGGTATTTGTTGTTCTTTAACACTTTTTATGTTTGGACCTTGGTTTTAATTAAACTGCAAATACTTTTAGAATTAAACCTACTACTCTGGTGGCAGTGAAAATGAGAAGAAAATGAGATATATTAGTGAGCAGGTTTTTTGTGGGTTTTTTTTCTGACAACTGTGAGCAAGAACTAAGGAAACATAAAAACATTGCATGGGATAAAATATTCAAGTCACATCCATGTGTTGTTTGTGTGGATACAACAATAGGCAGTGAATCTATACCAGAGACTGGTTTGTTTGTTATGAAATCAGCTAGAAGAGACAGCAAAGAACTGAAGAAGAAAAGTAAGTGCACATTGTAAGGAGGTGCATTCCAAAGAATTAAGCAGTACCATGGTGAAATGTGCCTGATAATGTGTGATGAAGATGCTACTTTGACAAATTTGTCATGTAGTCTTGAACAAATTTCTAATGCAAAAAGCATGGCGCCAGTACTAAATTCCTAGAAGCATCTTGATAACTGCAGAGACAACACCAACAGATAATACAAATGGAAAAACAATGTTTAAATTTCTAGAGTGGGTCAAAGCTGTAGGAATACAAAAGCTGAATAAACAGGAATTGGAAAATTCAACATCTAAGATATTTGAAAAGTATATTTGAACAACAGGTGTGCTATTGTGCAAAATAAAGCAAGCATATCCAAATATATATTTTTCCTATTGGTTCAAAAAGTAATTTTGTGCCAGCTATGTTGATTCATTTCAGATCAGTATGACCAGGAAAAAACTTTAAAATGCTATTCTTGGATGAGTATATTTTCCTCCAATGTGACAATCTATAGAATGTCCTATTGTACTTTGTGAAGGGCAAACATAGTAACATTTTAGGGTGTAAGGCTGCTGGTATTAACAGAGATTGAACAATCCAAGATTTTCTAAAAGCTTTCAGTTTGCATAACACCAATTACACTGTTGCTAATGTTTGGAATTATGTTGATAAATCAGCAATAACAAATGCTAGGCACAGCCATCAGGCTAGCAATGTTGTTTGAAAAGCCCTGCTGATGGAGACTTTAAATGACTCCTTTGCATAATGATAAAGTGATGATATCAAACCTCATCACTGTGACTAAAGTTAATCAGCAAAGAGTGTAGAAAAGTTAGATTAAAAGCATTTGTTATGTATGAATAACCTGAAAATTATGTAAGTGCTAAAATTTTTTATAGGCGATAAGGAGAAATTATTTGATCATTTTAATTATTGTCTTTGACCACAACAGATTACAGTGGTTTACACAATTAAAAAAAACCTTCTTAGTCAAAAATTCATGGTAATGAGAAAGAAGACACCAGAAGTTATTAATTAGGACATCCATAATGAGGTTCAATAAAGCTCTAGTGTGTTTCTGTCACTTGAGAAACTTGTTTCTGGACCATCCTCAGACAACACACTCCAATCTGGTAACAAAAGACTTGCTGACATGTCCCCTTGTCCAAGTCATGCCGATGTTCGAAATATTCACTATATGTGCATGCATACATGCAGGCATTAAGTTTAGAATGAGGTTTTATTGAATATTACTCATAGGAAGAAGAAGCAAAGGTGTATATGGTCTATAGCAATGTTTTCAAAATGTGATGCCTAGAACCTACAGCTTTAAAACTACCCGATAAGTTGATAAAAATGAAAATTATAGGGTCCCACCCCAGATATACTGCATCACAAACTCTCAAGTCGGTACCTAAGCAATTTGTCTTTCAGGAAGGCTTTGGGTGATCCTTATGTATACTTTTGTTTGAGAACCACTGTCTAAATGTATTCCATTATTTCAAAAACCAGTTACAACTACCAAAAAAGAACCATATGCAAACTATAATACTATTTAAATTTGGTTATGCCAATTAGTGTGAATATTCAAGCATTTTACTGTAGAAGTAGCAACAACTTACATAGGGGTTGCTATGGCATATCCTAATGAGGTGCTATACGAGTATAATAGATGATAGATGCAATTTATAGATGATAATGATGAGTATAGATGAGTATAATAGATGATAGATGATAGATGCCTCCTAAAATCTCAAACAAAAGTTATATTCCATAACATATTTAATTGAAAGGGATTGAGCACTTTTTCTAGTAATACAGCAATGAATAATCTTCTCACAAATATGCTAGTACACTTTTGGGAATTTTTATAAGTATAATTGCAGGTTTAAAGAGTATATGTATTTGTGATTTTCAAAAGATATTGCCTATTTTCTACATCGCCATGAAACCCATTTACTTTGTCACTGTAATATTGACTATATAGCTAAGTGCCTATTTTCACATATTATCAATGATAATGCAATATTGAGCTGCTTGGTGTTAATTTTCTGATAGTTGGGTGATAAATAGTATCTTAGTTCTAATTTGCATTTTTCTTATTATGACTGCAGCTAATCATCTTTGCACTTGTATTTTCTGTACTGTGAACATATTAGTCACGTTCTTTGCCCATTTTTCTGCTGGGTGTGTTTCACAGCAATATTAATCACATCTATTTAAAAGATGACCATTTTTTATGGTGAGTACACACATTTCACAATTGAATTAACTGACTCAAGCAGTTTGGTATATGAGTTTATGTCCTACAGAAGGTTTCTGATTTTTATGTAGTTGAATTGACCAGATTCATTTTTCTCTTTAGGTTTCTATCTTATTTTCATAGCTACAAAAATAGTCCTAATTCAGAGGATAAATATAAGTTTTCAAGTTTTCTTCTATATCATTTATTATTTTAGGTTTTATATATATATATATATATTTATTAAATATATATATATTTAACCAGTTTTGAGTATTTCTTAGTATGTGCACAATTAAGCTAATTTTATTATTTTTCTAGAGAGCAATGTTTTTACATACCATTTATTGAAAGGCCTGTCTTTTAACTTTGATAGAAGATACTATCTGCAACATATAATAAAGATTTTGTTTTTCAGAACATATTTCTATTTCTATACTTTCTATTTTGATCTACGTATTATTTTGTCTATATCTGTGGCAATGCCCATCCTTTCCAGCTGTGTAGTATATCAATACTTTTCAAGATAGTGTCTTCTATATTGCTTCTTCTAGCATCAGTCTTTTTCAGAGACTTCCATATTTCTTTTACTTGATTTTGGGGGGGGGGGGGTAAACATTAATATTTACTTTATATAGTTAAATAAAAGTTTTTGGAAAATTTTTCATTGGGATTGATGTAAGTATAATTAGCTGAGGGTAGAAGAGGTTGTGTTTGTTTTCCTAACTAAGAAATATACCTTTATATTTTTATCTATTTACATTCAATAACTATCACTGATATTAAAAAAGTTCTAATTTTGAGGAATCTTTGCTTCTTTGGAAGAAACTCAACTGGATATGTAATTTTATAATTTTAATATGCTCCTGCATTTTGATGCTAATACATTAGGACTTAGCTTTGATGTTTCTAAATATAATAGATATTCTTTTTAGTGAAATCTTTCTTGGGTTTTATTGTGAGTGCACTGTTACCTTCAGAGAATAATTTAAGTTATTGTCCTTTGCCTATACATTGGAAGCATTTGAATAGCACTGCAATTATCTGTACTTCAAAGGTGTGGAAAAATTCCTTGCTTCCTTTATTAGGTTTTATGATAGCCTAAATAAGGTAACCGGTATTATGTTATTATTATTTTTTTATGTAATATACATATTTAAACTGTGAATAGAATCAAATAGTATAAAATCTCTTGTGTTTGGTTTCTTTTAGTCAATATTTTACCTGGAAAATTTGTTCATGTTGTTGCATTCATCAGTAGTTTATTCTTTTACATTACTGTATTATTTCCCATCATATGAATATACCACATCAGATGAACATTTCCAACGTGGGCTATTATATTAGAAGGCTGTTTCCAATGTGGACTATTACAAATAATATTGCTATGAACCTTCTTTTCTTCCCATCTGTCTCTCTCATCAGTCATTTTTGCCAGTTCTAGCCTCAAAAGTAGAAATGCTGGATCATGGTAAAACTGATCTGTGTTAGTAGACACTGCTCACAGAATATGTGAAAGTCAGTCTTACAGTTTCATCTTGGAACAACAGAGCAGGAGGGTTCTGGTCTCTCCACATCCTGCTAATGTTCACATTGTCCTTTTAGTTCTAATTACTTTTTGGATTTTTAGTTGTATCACACAGGCATTGTGGTTTTAATTAACATTTCCTTAATTACCAATGAGATTGAACAGCTCTTCACATTTTTATGGGCCTTGTAGATTACTGGTTTGCTGTGTGCCTGTTCTAATATCATGTTCATTTTTATTAGGTTTTCTGTAATTTTCTTACTGACTTTAGGAGCTTTTTCTATATTTAAAATGTAAGCCCTTTGTCACTTACATGTTTTAGAATTATCTTGTCCACTCTGTGGATTGCCTTCTCACTCAGTTTAGATTAACAGGGTTTTAATTTTAGTGTAATTCAACTCCTCAAGCTCCATTTATACACAGGGCTTTATTTGTTCCCTTTATAAAAATTTCTGTACCTACCGCAAGTTCATATCACTATTCTCGATCAGTTTCTAAAAGCTTTACACTTTTGACCTTCATAGTAATATCAATAAATTTTTTAATTAGACTGTTATGAGCAGTATGAAATAGAAATTGTTTCATATGTTTTAAATTATGAATATTCAGTTAGCCTAAAAATTAACACAAAGATATCTCCCCTCTCCTGTTTCTTAGTTCCAATCTTGTCATAAATCAAATATCTCTTTAAAATTAGATCTGTGTCTACACTGCCAATGTTACTTTGTTTTTTATTGATGTATCCTATGGTAGCTACTCTTGACCCTTTACAAATCTTTATAAATGTTACAATCAGTGGTGGTTAAACACAGGAATAAAACTGCTACAATTTTGATTAGCATTGCATTAAAACTATAGGTCAATTTAGGAGAATTTGCACCTGTACCTGAATTGTTTCAAATATTTTATGTGATACATCTAATTATTAAGGTCTTCTTTAAATGTTCTTTGAAAATGTTATAATTTTCTGTAAAAAGGCCTTAAAATATATATTAAATTTATAATTAGGCATTTTATATTTTTGATGCTATTTGAAATGAGATACTGTATTGTTAAGTTTTATTTTCTCATATTGTTGCATATTATAATTTGTATATATTTAAATTGTATGTAGCAATATTTGAAACCAAATTATATTTCTATTATTGATCTACAGATTCATTTTATGCTTCCATAAAAATAGTATTACTTATGAATACATTTTTATTTCTAATTTTTTATAATGAATAGTCGTATGACAAAGAAATTAAATTTATTATTTAAATCTTTCATGTAAAATAAAAAAACACTCTGGGCCTAGATGGCTTTAATTGTGATTGCTACCATATATTATTATCACAGAAATTAGGAAATGAAAGACCCCTCTCAGTTTGTTGTGTGAGGATAGCCTAATATTGATAATAAAGCTTGACTAGAAAATTAGAGTAAAAAAAAATAAATAAATCATAGACCAATCTCATGAACATAGATGCAAAAACATTGAATACAATGTAAGCAAAGTGAACCAACAAAATAAATTAATTGAATCATACATAGGACTAGGTTGGAATTATTTCAGAAACATAAGGGAATTATTACATTTTCAAATTAATTAACGTATTTAACGTTGTGTTATACTAGACATTTTAGCCAATGCAGTAAAGAGGCAAGAAAATATACGGTATGTATATACTTGATTATTTCATAATATTTGAGCACTTTAATTACATTTTGTTAAAAATGTAGTATACAGGAATACTACTTATTATTTCCTATATAAATATTTATTGAACATCAGAAATGTATCAAATGCAATGTGCTAGCTATGATGGAAGATACATAGATGATGTATATATGAGGGTTGTCTGGAAAGTATCCAACCATATAATATGAAAAATAGATGCATTCATGGCTGGATATTTTCTGGATAACCTTCATATTTTATTCCTATCTTAAAGCAATATGCAACCATGCCCATTTGGGTGAACAATAAATTATTTAAAATATTTATTTATTTATTTATTTTTGACAGAGACAGAGAGAGATACAGAGACAGAGAGAGAACTGAACTGGGGGAGCTCCCAAGTCCAGCACATGGGTCCGCACGGGCCGGGGCCAGGATTCGATCCCTGGTCCCCGGCGCTACAAAGTGAGCGCTCAACACACGGAGCCATCCCGGCTTCCCCAATAAATTATTTTAAAATGCAACATGATGCACTATTTATCTGTTTCTCATTGCCTGGTTATTATCACAATACAAGATGTAAATTCATTATTTAATCTACCGGTATTCAATTTAGAGGCCCAATGTAAACCCTAGGGACTGTCTGTATCTTTTGTATTCTCTGAAACATGATCCCATTTGACAATATCCTTCCCGATATTGCCTACTTTTTTTCCCTCAATTTATTTGTTAAAATTTTGATAGTTGAAGGTTTCTTTAGTACAGTCATTCAAGACTTAATGCAAATTACTGAATCAAATTGCTTCCTTCTAACAACTAATTAGCCTGCCTGCTCTAAAAGGTGGACTTCATCTAGGAAGTGCATGGGATGTGGCTTTGGGGAGACAGCACTCCCTGAGCGCAGGCAAGTGCAGAATAGAAACAGCAAGCCTGACTTGGTGTGCAGATGATCACAAAGGAACACTATATTCTGGTTCATAACAGCCCCCACAAAACTTTGTGAGTTAAAAACCACAAAATAATTTATTTTTCTCGCTAACATGGCATTTGTGCAAGGGTGGGTGAAGAGAACTCACTGTCCATCTCTTTGCTTCAGCTTGACTGAAGCTAGAAGATGTTTTTTCCAAGATGGACTCATGGGTATGTTTGGGAGCTGGGGACTCAGTGGGAACTGTAATATAGCTCACTTTCTTTCTAGAAGGGCTTTTCCAAAGTGCTGGCTGAGCTTCCTCAGTGCATAGCAGGTACATTCCAAGAATGAGTATTTAAGAGACAGGCAGTGTAAGCTGCCTATGTTTCTTAAACCAAAGTGTGGACAATGGTATAGCATCACTTCCACAGTATTCTATTGGGCAAGTGTCATGAACTCTGTGCAGATTCAAAGGAGAACTAGATCCCATGTGTTAATGTGAGCAGATAAAAGCATCTGGGCCTGAAACATCTGACCTGTAGATGAAAGGCTCTCAGGAAGGAGAGTAAACATGATTAAAAGTGATCTATTTCACTGCTTTAGAGGGTTTCCTTCCATTTCTAAAACTAGGAATGGAAGAGGAAACAAACTTACTCTTCACCACACCTCCTCCTCTTGGCCGTAGGCATTTTTCTTTCTACAAAAAACACCTCTCCCTGGCAGGACCAAAATTCACAATGGCTCTGTCAGTCTTAACATAGAATTGTATTATGAGTGAAGTTGGCTTTTTGTAGGATACACAAAGAAGTTATCACCATTGATCACATATCTTTTTTTTTTCCTTAAGAATGTTTACAAGTTTTTATAACAAAACTTTTTTTTTTTTTAAGGTACAGACATACTGTAATTAAGAAGAAAATATATCAATTAACTTAAGACAAGTCATTATCAGCTATGCTAAGATCTCTTACTGTTAATGTTGGATTGACAAGAGACACACACGTAGATGTTTTCTGAAATGGCAAAGCCCTAAGATTGGCAGGCCAAGAGTTTCACATGAGTCACAACACCATGTAAGCCCCAACCTCCCAGCCCAGTGTAGTAGCTGGGGAGTGAAGGTGTGACAAGGGATCTCTAGGGGAGGCAAATGTGAAGGAGGGCAAAGGCCTTGTAGTGAGCTCACAAAATCCAAATAAAGACCAAAGGAACAGAAATTGGCAGATTGATTCGCACTTCAAAAAACTCAAAAATAGGGGAAGCTGGGGTGGCTCAGTGGGTTAAGCGCTCACTTTGCAGCGCTGGGGACAGGGGATCGAATCCTGGCCCCGGCCCATGAGGAACCATATGCTGAACTGGGAGCTCCCCCAGTTCAGTTCTCTCTCTGTCTCTGTATCTCTCTCTCTCTCTGTCAAAAATAAAAATAAATAAATAAAAATATATTAAAAAAAAACAAACAAACTTAAAAATAAGCATAAAAAAAGGTCAGCCTTAGTCATCTTAAGTGTTCCTGGAGAGTTAAAGGGAGCCTATTGAGCAACTTTTTTTTTTCTGAAAGCAGCCAAAGTTCTTTCCAAAAATGAGATCCAATTTTCCCCAGATTAAAAGAAAAATGTTTTTATGCTATTCATTTTGGAGGCTTAAGTATAAAGCAATCTTACTACATTAAAAACAATGACTTTGCTGAAATATAGGTGGTATTTCATGGCAAAAATGACACAAAAGTTCTGAATTACGACATTATGAACAAGGGGCATGAATCAAGCAGCCCATTGTATTCAGTATTAAGCTAGATGCTGTATCAAGACAAGTCCTGGGACCTTTTCATTCTTATGTGCCCACAGGAAAATGCAGAAAGGACAAGGTGTCTAAGGTTGAAGGAACCTAATTTCTAGTTCCAGCTCCACTTTGCCAATAATTTCCTTCTCTATATATAGTTTTCTCATCTGCAAAATGAAGTGGTTGGACCTAATTCTCTCTCTGATCTTGGCTTTAAGATCTAGTATCTCATTCTTTTGAGATTTTTGCTTTAGGATAAAAGTAATTTTTTAAGCACATAGATATACAAATATAGGTATCTGGATTATCTCATGTTAAAGTTACTAAACTCCTAATCTTAAGTACTGGCCTTCCCATGGAATTTTGAAATTCCAATCCCCTTGAGCACTAATGTATTTTCTCTAGCTTCTGGTCAGGTAACTACCCTACCAGATACCTGCTGGGCTTCCTTAACTCTTGGGGGTCTTTTTTTTTTCAAATGTCACAGAGGACCATTCCCTGACATATGAAGGCTATCTGAAAAATATCCAGCCATAAATGCCTCCATTTTTCATATTGCACGGCTGGATACTTTCCATATATCTCTTGTATAATCTACGACATTCCAGGCATCTTTATGCCATAACCTTACTTTTTTTTAATTCAGAAATCTTATCGTCACCTGATATTGTAATTATGTGTTTATTGCTTAATCCTCCACTAGAATGTGAGATCCATAAAGTCACTTGGGAAGCTCTTCCCTGGGGCCTGAACCAGGGGCCTCCCACATAGGAGGCTCGCAATGGTGAGAACCAAACTGGGGGCATACCCCCCTTTAGCATATGGGTCTGCATGGGTTGGGGCTGGGATCCCGTCCTTGGACTCCAGGGCTGAAAGACAAGTGCTCAACACACTGTGCTATCCTGGCATCTCCTATTCCTCCACGTTCTATCTATTGCTCCCAAACACACCTTCTTTACACTGTTCGTGCCATCTCTACCACTACTCCACCTCTACTCCCCTTCATAATCATGCATTAAGGAATGCATAATTCTCTCTAATCCAACCAAGTATTGGAATTACAACTCATAGCCCCTCACTGCCCTGAAGCTATACTACTCCAATTGGATTATAACCCAATTTACCTTCCTAATGTATTTTGCTGTCAGATTTTTATCTCTACATTGGCTTCCTTCTCACATTAGGCTACTGTATTCCTTTTACTTATCTATCCATATAAAGATGTTATGTCCTTATTATTTATAGGGACAATGTCTCTAAAATGCAGCCTGCCAAAAAACTACATAGATGAGGATTACTGTTCAAAATTTGCAGCTGTACATTAATCCATGGCAAAAATCCATGAAGAACTAATCAGTGTGAGCTGCAAATTATGTCTATATTAAGTTATCAATCATCACTCTTACTTGTACATCTTGAAATATGAGTGGATCTCTTTGCCTAAAAACCAATTCAGAAAGAAAAATTATTTATTAGAAAATAAATACATTTTTTCAGCAATAAATCCAAGTAAAAATCACATATATCCTAAAGTGCTTTTTACGTTTCCTTCTCAACTGATTTAAAACAAATGAGCAAACAAACATGTCAAGCCTTTCCCAGGATGCCATTCATCAGAAATGCAAGGCTTTAGAGGTCAGAGACAGAGAGAGAACAAAAGTCACAGAATTAGTTCTTCTACCAATGACCTGAGAGTACGAATGTTGTTAATTTTGACCTTAAATCTGCTGGGAATTAAAATTTTTTTTTCTATAACAATAAAGACTTTTCAGTATATGCATAAAACTGGATTACCGGTACAGTATTTCTAAATCCATAAATCCATAAAACTGGATTACGGTGGTTTATAAAATGTTGAACAGAATATTGTAGCTATCTAGTTCAGTAAAAAATTCACAAGCCATAAGAGTAAATATTTTTATAGACTATATATGGCAGGTGAGGAGCAACGTGCCTTTAATTGAGTAGGTAGTAATGAATTATTAACCAGACTGAATTGTTTAAAGTTTTGCTACATACCTTGAGTATGTGGCAAGAATGTAGATGCTGATTTGGGGGTCATAGTAAGCATGAAATAGAAACTAAAGATTTGAGTTCACAAGCTATATGGTTTCAAAAAGCTGACGGCACATTAAAAAATACAAATATTCACAATTTTTTAGAATATTTCAGTTAATTCTTCTTCACCTAACACCTTCATTTTAAGCATCACCAATTAAATTGTATCAGTCAGGATTCATTTATTTTATTAGTGAATCTAGAAAATTCCAACCATACTTGATTTCAGGACAAAAGATTGTGCTATTTTCAAGCGTGGTTGATTGACTCAAATAATGTCAAAAGAGTTCTGTTTTTCTCCTTGTTACCAATACATTAATGAAAAGGCTAGTGAAAAACTCCAAGCATTTCTGCCTGAAATCAACATACTTCAATAATTTACACTAGAGCTTGCTTTAATAATTATGAAAAAATAATTAATGAAGTAATAGAAGTGTATATTAAAATATGTATACTATTAATATTATTCATTAAAATAATAATTCAGACACTGTAATACCATTAATTAAAAATGTTTGTGGGCAAGTTTTATTTTTAATACAATATTGACTAAGGAGAATATATTTGGAATTTAATGAAAGAAAAATGTCCAGTTTACAATGGTCTAAAAAAATCACTGGCTAACTCCAGGCAAATATTCCTGTAGTCAGAGGCCATGTTGTAATATCTATGTTGACCTCACTCCCTAAATTATTTCAACCAATATAACTGTAATAACAGAAAAAGAGACTTAATATCCTTAAAGGAAGAAAAGTGTTCAGATGTATGGGAAATAGAGGATATTAAGGTGAAAAAGATAAGAAAACAGGAAGAGAAGAAGCTTATAATCCATAAGCATAATATCATTTATCATTAACACTTTCTGCATACCCCCAAACCTCATTAGCTGAAACCTGATACTGTTATTCCAGAATTTTGATAAAGACTTATTTCTGAGTGCTAGCTAATTATAATTAAATTATAATTTTAAAACATATTATGAAGTATCTTAGACACAGAAACTGACATGATAGATAATACAATGAACAAGCACACATCCCCAGTCAGAAAATAAACCATTTACTCAGTTTGAGCCCCTGTCTGATTTTGTCTTCCCTATTCTACACACACACACACACACGCAAAACAAAACAAACAAAAACTTGCAATTCAGTTAATTAGCTATAAAATATTGGAGAAGCAAGTACGTCAGGGATTATTCAACTGATTATTTCCAATGTGGTTATACTGTGACTATAGTCACTCTGACCTGGTATGTGCACATACACAGGTAACTGCATTGGTGGGTGCATGTCATTATATATTTGTCCAAACCCGTGATATGTACACTAAGAGTGAACCAAAATGTAAAATATGGTCTTTGAATGATGATGATGTGTCAAAGTAGGTTCACTGATTAAAACAAATCTAGTGGCAGAAGTTGATAATGGAGGAGACTATGTATGAGTGGGAATGAGGAATACAAGGGATATCTCTGTACTTTGCTCTGAATTTTACTGTGTACCTAAACCTGCTCTAAAAAATAAAGTATATTAAGAAAAGAAATTATTATAATTTTATTTAAAGGAGCATATTCATACTATTGTGGTTGTTTATTAAGAGCCATTATAATGTAGAGATGCACTCTCAAAATGTACTAAAATGTTTAATACTTGGGGCTCATTTCTAAATAATGAAGAAGTATGAGTGGAATTACATAAATGAAAAAAGAAAAGATGAAAGAAAAGATTTGTCACAATGAAATAACCATTAGAGAGCTGTGACAGGCACATGGAGGATCGTTACACTATCTTCTCTACTGCGTCTAGGTGAACATGTCTATTAAAACGTGAGATTTGAAAACTTTTTCTTAAGCCTATCAAAATTTTCTACTATATACACTGGAGCTCTAACTTAGGCTCAGGCTTATTCAATATATCATTATTTAAATAATAATAGTCTTATCACTGCCACAGGGAATAACATGGACATTATGTCATATTTTTTCCTTCTCAGGAATACTTAAAAGTGGAAATAAAAAATTACAGGGAAGCTGGGATGGCTCAGTGGGTTAAGCACTCGCTTTGCAGCCCCGGAGACCAGGGATCGAATCCAGCTCCGGCCCATGCGGACCCATATGCTGAACTGGGGTGTTGCCCCCAGTTCGGTTCTTGCCGGGGCCTATGTGGGAGGCTCCCGGCCCAGTTCCTGCCCTGCGCAGCCCCACACCCGCATGTGGAGTGAAACTATATGGAAAACGAATGCTGTCAACTATGGAGACTGCTCTGGGCCCTCCCACTTCTCTCTGTCTCTCTCTGTCAAAAAACAATAAAAATAAATCTTAAAAAAAAAAGAATTACAATGCTAAAATTTTGGAGATCAACGTTTCAGATACATGAAGAAAATGTTTCTTTCATTGTTATACACGAGTAGTTAAACAAAGAATTGCTAAGAGAATTGCATTTTGAGTTTCTTGTAAGCAAATTTCATCTTCAATTAGAATTTAATTTTACTTTCATTATTTTGTAATATTTTGTTGGCCCGAATGTAGTAAAAATTTAATACCTAGTCATTTGTATTACACGTCAATAAAACAGACTATTTGGATACATAGCTTCTCTGACCAATCTCTCACAGAAAATAGCAGCAATGTAACCACAGCTAATGCCATATGAAAATCACAAGCTCATTACGTTCTAATAAAAACAACACAAGGTAAGACATCCTGTTCATTTGTGTACACTGTGAACATCTCTCTCTAATTCCAACAGGTATAGATAATGAAGTCTGACTTTGTGAAGCTTTCTTCTCTGCCTTTCCCCCATCAAAGGAACAAGAGGCTACATGGGGAAGCAACTCCACCTCCCTGTTGTGCAGCTTGTTTGTTAGCAGACTACGTTGAGTAAGTTTTAAATTCTTTTAATTTTAAGCTTCTGCAGGATTGCAATAAAATGTAGGTTTTGGTGACAGTAGAAAGTAACAGTCCTTCTGTGATAGCGTGTATTTTCATTCCATTACTCATGTGTTACGGGCAAAATTGTGTCCTCCTCAAAATCTGTGTGCTGAAGTTCTAACCCTCAGTTCCTCAAAATTTGGAGGTAGGGTCTTTAAACTGGTAATTAATTTAAAATGAGGTCCTTAGGATGGGTCCTACTCCAATATGACTGGTAGCCTTATAAGAAGAGGAAACTTGGACACTCATGTGTACAGAAGAAAGACTATGTGAAGACACAGGGAGAACATGGCTCCTTATAAGCCAAGGAGAGAAGCCTCAGAAGAAACCCTGCTCAAACCTTAACCTCAGACCTCCAGAATAATGAGAAAATAAATATCTGTTCTTCAAGCCATCCAGTTGGTGATACTTTGTTATTGCAGCCTTGGCTAACATATGTTAGAAAAAAAAAAAGTTTTTGATGTTAGAGAAAAAAATTCTTATATCTAAAAACAGGATTTTAATGACCTCAAATGTGAGTGATTATACGATAATGGAAGAGTCAAGTTAATCCTTCTGGTTAGATTCCAGTGCAACTGACCTATCAATTCAGTTTTTAATATTTATCCCATTGGGCTGTTTAGGTTGTGGTACCCTGATTTATCACCAATTGATTCCAATAATAATGGAGTAAGCCATCAACCATTAATAGGTGCATGTGATGACAATGCCCATACTTCCCACTGGCTAAGTGATTCATCTAGAAGCTTGAAGTGAGTGTAAAAAATACAAAAAACCAATTACTTTTTTCATGTTTATGAACATTACCAAGAGGTAGAATGTTAAATAGCATGATTGTAAATAGTATAAACAGTGATGGGTTGTAGTAATAGTAGAGAACCATTAAAATCACAGAATTTTATTCTCTTGAATTGACTTATTGAATAACAAGCTTACCAATTGTTTCATCCCAAGTCTCTCCAGCACACATGTAAAGATATTCATTACAGCGCAGTATCCTGGAGCCAGCATGCCTCAGACTGTATCTTGGCTTCACAATTTCACAATATGCAATTTACTGGAAACTCTCACCATATATTCGTCCTTGCAATTTGAGTTTTAAATTTACTGTACTTAAAAGGTTTTGGAGAAGCTTAATCAGGTCAATACATGTATAGAGCTTAGAAGAGTACCAGGTACACAGTGGGCAATGAATAAATGTTTACTATTATTATAGTCAAATGCAAAGAACCACGGGGACCATCAAACCATTACTCGATAAAACTACTGAATGTGCGCTTATATACTAATGGGCTTTCTCAAAATACTGATATAAACTTATCTCTTAGGAAGAAATAGGCCAAGCCTTTTAACTCACTTATACTTTAGGTAACTTCTATTTACTAAACCTAATTGACTCCACTCACAAAATTCTCACAGACTTCTTCCATCACCATACTTAAGGCATTTCTCATCTGAATATGTTTACTGTGTTTTTTCTCATGACAAAAATTAATAGTAATAACAATAATAGTTGTCCTTTTCGGAATAATTGTAATGTGCTACATGCTAATAAGCTCTAAGTATCCATTAGGGTGTTGCATATTTATAATAGTCCTGTGAGGCAATTACAAAGAATATCCCCATTTTACAGATTTAGAAACTTAGTCTAGAGTTTAAGTAACTTGTCTTGAATTCACCAAGTAAGTGTTAGAGGTGGGATTTGAACCCAGGCATCCAGACATCAGAGCCAACAAAACTAAATCCTTTACTATATGGTAGCTACACTATAGCATTTTTCCTCCACTAAGTGTACATTGGAATTTTCTCAGCTTCTGTAAGTCTGTAAGAAGTCTTCAATCCTGGTGCTGTTTAAGTAAGTTTAAATTTGGATCTGTCTAATTATGTAATCTTACAACAACAGACAGTCTGCAATAATTCCACAATCAAAACACATTCTAATAAATACATTTCACAGTCATTCATATGCATTTACAAATTAAAGACATCAATCTTTTATCTAGATATGCAGCCTTTATTAGGGGTTGCATGAGGTAAATCTTTTTCCTAGGGAACATTTTAGGCACTTATCTGGTATTTTTAAAGTATCTGCTATTTTTTCTGGGAAACACTCCCTTCCTGACAAGCCTTCTTTGCTTTTATATTTCTTGGCTTTTGAAATACCTTTTCTTTATTTTTGAGCTGCATGAAGGAGTTTTACAAAAAAATAAAAATATATTTCTTCTTTTAGGTTTATCATTCTGATGACTTTCACCAGCTTTCATTTAAGGCTAATCTGTAAAATTATGAATTCTCATTCTGCCTGACCCTGGCTCTTCAGTATTATTTAGGTGGCATAGAGGCAGACCCCATGGGCGGGATCAATTTTAATTCGATCTTCTGTAATTGGTCTGCTGCAGCTCTGAAAATTGGTCTAGGAAAAAAAAAAAAAAATCCAAGCAGGTTTTTTCTGCCAACTCCTTTTGGCACACTACATTTAAAGATGTTGGCTCCATTATTGTTGTGTGACCAGTATTCTTCTTTTTAGAATCTCTACCACTTTCTCTTTGCAATTCATCTTTTAAACTACTTTCAAATATTTTCAATTACCAACTCTACATTTGCGTTTCTTGCTGAATTTCAAGAGGCTGAGTTGAGATGTGCCTCTTTAAAACTGAAGAGGAATCCGTCTAAACAAGCAAATTCTGGGAGAGTTGAATGCTAACATAGTGAATGGAATTTATCTAGATGTTTGTAGTGGATGCTGTAATGCCCAAAACAGATGCCCCCTCCTCTACCCCAACCTCTGACACTTGCCCAGTTGCTGACTATTGGTTGCTTACAAATGTCTTCTCTGAAATTGCTTTTAGTTGAGGAAAGCTCCTTCAGCCAAGGTCGCATCATTTTCCTAGGGTCAGCCCATATCAAACAAATATTTGATGGGGCCATTGGCAAAACATGGACCCCTTTCCTACAACTTAGTACAACTCTGAAGGATGATTACAACACCCAAGCTCCATGTGGGATCAACTGGGGCCTCTAAGGTAAGTGAGCTGCAGTTCGAATTCTACCTTCAACTCCTCAGGCACTATTTCCATGTATAAACCTCTTGCCTGCACATCAATAGCTCAGACTTTGTTTCCAAGGAAATAATCTAAGATAATCTTGAAATGACTCCTTGTTGATAACATTTCCGTAAAACTCACAAGTATTTTTTTTTTAATTTCAACTAAGCTATTTATACCATCACCTTTGTTTTCCAAAGCCCATTTCCTCCATGTTCTAAAAGGCAAATCAGCAACAAGGCAGAACAGATCATTCTTATTGGCGTTACCTCATTTAATGGTGATTTGATGTCATTTCCAGCTAGTTTGATTTTTAAAGAATCAACAAGTGAAGTTCTCTATATGCCACTTCACTTTTAGGAAAGACCAACATTAGTACTGTTTTTGCTAAATGAAAGAAATCCGAAGAGGATATTCACTTTTACCAAAAAAAGTCACAAAGCATCAAAAATTGAAACCGTGGTCGTTGTTTATTTGTCCGTGTGCTGTTACAGAAGCAGCACTGGAAGAGTGAAATTTCCAAGCCCCTTCCTAGGAATCGTGCTCAGCATCAAGCTACCATAGAGCTCTGAACTCTTGTCTGTGAGGCTCTGTGCTTTATCTCAAATTATTGTGTGCATCTGTTAGCAAGATGTGTCTTAAGACAATGGCTGCTTTGTTTTAGTCCTTTTCTGCTTATGAATGGTCTCATAGGAACACTATTTTTGTCTAACAGGCGAAATCTGTACTTCCTTCTCTCCTCGCATTAGACTCTCAGCTCTAAGAGGTTAAAGAATCCATATACGGTAATATACTCAGACAGTGTGATAGGGATAAATAAATGATCAAAAACTTTTAACTGTCATTCAGACAGCTGGAAATAGCAATGATATTTACCTACCCTCAAGGGGCTATCCTACAGAGAATTCTTATATCTTATTCACAATTTATTATATGCATGTAACAATTTATAAACTTTATATAATGTAAATACTAATACTATTATAATTTTCAAGGATATAATCCAGACTCTCCTTTCTCAGTGCTTAGAGCCCAAATTGGGGGTAATATTTTAGGATGGGGATTGAGATGTGATTGCTCCACTTCAGCGACGCTTGCTCACCTTTCTCAGAATCTAGATCCTGATCACTTTGTGCACATTTTCCCTGCCCATTTATTCTCTGTAAGTCAAACAGAGCCACCATAAACATTCTGCCAACATTTAATGGAGTAAGAAGAAATCATCCCTTGCATTTGCTGAAGTCTCCACAGGCAGCTGTCCTTCTAGACAACTTCAGCCGCCAGCCCAGTGTGGTAGTCACCTGCCTCCCCTTCCCAGGCCCTCATCAGCCAAGGCAATTACATCCTAACACACCTGCCTCGCAGGTTCCCCTGCAGCAAGGGCCTCAGGCTACGAGCTATGTGATACTCTTGATTCACTGAAGGGCATGCTGCTTTTCAGAGAGCACAACTCCACTAGAGACACACAGGGTGGTGAGAGGGAGAGAACCCACAGTAGCCTGGGATCCTCAGAGACTTTAAGATACGGTGGTGGCTGTCACAGACATACCACATTCACATGCTATAATTTCCTCTAGCACTCCAACACGTGTTTAAAGTGTCATATGTCTTCATTCTTCTCAAACCTATTTGCTTGTTAACTCTGGCCTTAACTGCTTAACTTTGACGTGTAGGTGGTTCTCTTTCCACTCATGCAGGCTTCCCCCCCGCCCCCTTTTTTTCTTCCTCTCCAGACTTTTTAGATAACCTTCCTGCTTTCCAACTTCCTTTTACAGGTGGCCCTATAGCAGGCCATTTATCTTTCCACTCCTCTGAATTTCACAATTCTTGCTAAAGTGGGTCATGTATTAATAAAACCAGTTAATATATTATTTATTGAGGTGAGCCATAATATTTTTGACAATTACTACCCTTAATTAACAAAGCCATTTAGGACAACAGCTTTCTTGGTCACACTAGAATCCTTCGAAAATGCTGAAACTTAGATTATGATATTGCATCTCATGGTCGATCACAAATGTAAGAATAGCTGACTTGTAAAAGAAAACCAAGAATCTTGGGTTAGGGCAGCTCTGTAGGTCATTCTACTAGCTCCACTGATTTTGTAAAAGGTCATTTCTAACAGACATGACATACATATATACATATACATATAAATATACATCTATCACTGCATTTACATACAACACACACTTGTTTCACTTTCTTGGCAGCCACAGCTAACTTATTTTGAGTTGGCAGTCAACTAAAATCCCAAAGTCTTTTTCACACAATTTGCTGTAAAGAATTTTTCAAATATTGATTGTTAGGCTATTAGTTATTTCTCTCAGCTTTCTGTAATCTGAACATTTTGTAAACACACATTTTTATCTTTGTCCAAGTCACTGAGAAACATGTTAGATAGGACAAGGCTTAGAACCGAGTCCCATGTGGTCACTCCTGGGAGCCAACATTCAGTCCTCAGATAGAAGTTGATATTTCTCTCGTCCGGCCTGCATTTTCCCAATGTAAACAAATAAATCATGACTCAGTGTTCTGAAATGCAGTTAATTTGTACCTGTGACCTTCTTATGCTTGGCCAGTCCTATACGATTCCACCTTAATTAAAAGGGCCATGCAGTTGGATTTGATTTCCATATTGACTCTGCATCTATGCAGATTCCCAGTTATGATCCCTTCTTTTTTTAGATTCTTAGAACTCACCCAGTTTTACAAACAATTATGGAACACCTGCTGCATGCTACATTAAGTTTTGCAGTTATAAAGTTATCTACTCTATAACTTCTACTCTCCATATGCTCACTGTTTGGCCCCATAATACGTTATGGAGTATTTAATTCAGAATTTAATATCAAGCTCGTGTATCTCTAGTTTCTGACATTTATTTGTTAGAATATTGGGACCACATTTGATAATAGCAGCTAATCTAGTACTTATTTTCTATGAGATCTCAAAAAGAATCAAGAGTGGCATTGATGGCATAATTTACTAGTTACTTCAGTATCCTTATGTGTACTTCCTCTAAAACTAAAACACTGAATGCACTTATAACAATACTTACTATTTATTCTCTATCAGGGGTCCCTAAGACCACCCTCAGGCTTGAAGATTTGCTAGAAGGATTCACAGGATTCAGAAAAGCTGTTATATACACATTGACAGTTTATTACAGTCAAAGAATGTAGATTAAAATCAGAAAAAGACACATGAGATGAAGATAGGGGAAACCAGACACAAGCCTTCAGGCATCCACTCCCAGTGGGGTCATATAGAGACACACTTAATTCTTCTAGTAATGATGTGCAACAATACATAAAAAGTACTGCCAACCAGGGAAGCTCTCCTAAGCCTTGGAGGCCAGTTTTATGGGGTGTCAGTCGGGTAGGCATTTAGCACCCATGTGACAAACCTTAGCTACTAAAACTTTAGCTATCCCCAAAGCAAAGACAGGTGTGAATTATAAATCATAATGTTAGAATGAACTTATCTAGTCAATCAGGTACTACACGGCCCAAAGCCTTGGGTTTTCAAAAACATTGTTATCAGGCAGAATATTCTAAGGGGTCAGATGTTCTCTCCCAGGGCATGGGGAAGACCAGATAGTTATTCAGAATGTGCAAACTAGGCTCACTGAGTCAACTCTTTCTTGACCAGCTATTAGTATATCTTTAATTCTGCTTAGTCATGTGTTTTTTCTAACCTTTAATAACTTGGAAGTCATTCTCTTTTTTTTTTTTTTGATAATATGAAAGCAAAATTGATATAAAGTAGTCCTACATTCTCTCCCTGATTTTATACTTGTACTATTCTTGAAATTCATCAAAGAGTTTTCTCTGAATTCAAAATTCAGACTTTGTTGTTGTATTTAAACAACATACTCAGTACAGCGTAAAACTAATTGTACCTTGAAGTTTTGTTATAATGCATACCAGTCGTTTTAATGTTTGACCATAAACATTTTATTTTTCCTGTATATCCTCCACTTCTATTAGTGCCCATGTGTCTGTGAAGCATAAATTAGAGTTTTTAAATAAATTATGAAGAAGAAATAAAGGCTTCCCACTGCTGACAAGTAAAAAACCTGAAGGGGCAAAGTATTAATAAAACAGAAACAGACTCAGATACAGGAAACAAATTTGTGGTTACCAGAGAGGAGAGAAATTGTGGGGAGGGGGAGATACAAAATAGGTAAAGGGAATTAAGAGGTACAAACTTCCAAAACAAGTCATGGGGAGGTAATGCACAAGATAGAGGATATAGTCAATAATATTTTAATAACTTTTTACGGAGACAAATGGTAACTAGACTTATTGTGGGTCTGATTTCATGATGTATATAAGTATCAAGTCACTATGATGTACCATTGAAATTAATAGAATATTGAATGTCAATCATGAGCACTAGATCGCTTAGATCCCCAGAATTTGTGGTATAAAATGACAAAAAATACTCAGGAAATTTAACATTTCTTAATAAATTATGTTGAACTAAATAATACATCACCATGTTAGTTACCTACATCTGCAGATTTAGTTGCCCAAATCCCCTTAAAACAAAATTTTTATGATGTTACCTACAGTTTCTGGGTTCAGGAATGTAGGCACAGTGTAGCTGCGTCCTCTGACTACGGGTCTCTCACAGATAGAAAACGAGGTTTCACTGGGGCTGCAGGCATTTCAAGGGACAAATGAAGGAGGATCCACCTTCAAGCTCACTCAAGTTACTTGGTTTCAGAACCTTGTGGGCTGTTGATTGAAGGCTTCCCTTAGCTTCTTTTCACCTGGGTCTTCCCACAGGGCAGCTTATAAAATAGCAGCTGTGTTGCATCACAGGGAACAAGTGAGAAAACAAGAGAGAATGAACAAGCCAGAAGACAGTGTCTTCTTGTGACTTTATCTGTGAAGTAATATTCTATCACTTCTGTCATAGACACTTGGTTAGAAATAGACCATTAAGTCTACCTGACACTTGGGAAAAAGAATACATAAGAGCAGGAAGAGAAGAAGGTCATGACATTTGGTGGCCATTTTAGAAGCTGCCTACCACAGTCATTTATGTAACAATGTCATAAAATACCATAAATACTATTTGAAAAAATATCAATGGCTCTCAACTGATGGTTTGCCTGAATATCTGACAATGTCTGGAGACATTTAATTGTCACAATTGCAGGGGGGGAGAGTCACTACAGGCATCTAGTGAGTAAAAGCCTGGGATGCTGCTAAACACCCCATGTTTCACAGAACAGACCCCCACAACAGAGAATTTTCCAGTTCATTATGACACAAATGTAGAGCTTGAGAAACCCTGGTAAATATTAATAAATGTTAAGGTTAGTTAGATTAGTCAACATTAAGTCCTAAAGCCTGGATGGCTGTTCTTTAGGTAAAATATGCTCAAACCCTAGAAAATATCAACGTATATAATTCCAGATTTGGTTTAGTTCATCCGAAATACAAGTGTTATATGGAATGATTATTATAGATCCAGCACTGCAGTAACCAAGTCATCTATTTTGCTGAAGAGAAAACCGCCTACCAATCTCTGCCTCACAAACATATTAATGTGCCCAAAATCAAAGGTAAGAAGTGATAGAGTAGAAATGTTAGTGAACACAGTCTACAACATCCACAAATAATTGTACAACAAAATGTGACCTAATAATTACAGCCATGGTTCTCATCCCTACTTGCCTCTTTGAGTGTTTTGTTTTGCTTTGTTTCTGTTCTGTTCTGTTTTGTTTTGTTAAAATATGGATACTTGGATCACATCCCCAGACCCATTAAATTAGACACTATGGAGGTGAGGGTCAAATTTCATATAATTGAAAGAGTCAAGTTTAGTGGTTTTCAGAATCACTAAAGCAGAGTTTTTGCATGAATTATTGACTTGAGTTAGGTAACCTGCTAATAATATTGAATGTGGTATTGTTAAAATACAGTTATTTTTGTTAGTTTGTTTGTTTGTTTTTTGTTATTGCTGTTTTATTATTTTGTTTTGTTTTTCATATCTGGTACAGATTACCACTATAAGAGAAATGTACTCATTATAAATTCAATTTTTAAAATTTAAGTGACTTATACTGGGGGGTGGTCATAAAATTGTGGCCAGGAAGCTAAATCTAGATATCTGTCTGTCTTAGTAAATAATGTTTTATTGGAATACAAACATAGCCATTTAGTTTTGTATGATCTATGGCTGCTTCTGAACTATAATAGCAGATTTAAATATTTTCAACAGAGACTACACGGCCTTCAGAGCATTATATATTTAATATCTGTTTCCTTAAAACATTTTTTGCCAAGTCCTAATCTATTCTAATACTAAGAGACTTTCATTTTATGAGACTTAGTCTTGGTATTTATCATAGATCATTCTTATCTCTCTTTTAATGGTATATTTAAACATGATGAACTTAAGAAGAGAAAAGACAGAACAGGTAGAAATTCGAAAACAAGCAAGATTTTCTTTGTTTATATTCATGTTACATTTATTATGTATTATTTATTTTATTAGGTAAATGTATTTTCTCCTGATCAATTTTAAATTACTTAAAGAAAAATAGGTACTTCTGGACCATGTCCAACCTACAGCTTTGAATGCAGCCCAGCACCAATTCCTAAAACATTATGAGATTTTTTTTGTGACCTTTATCTTAGCTCACCTTTATCTTAGCTATCTTTAGTGTTAGTGTATTTTTGACGTGGCCCCAGACAATTCTTTACCCAATGTGGCTCAGGGAAGCCAAAAGGTTGGACATCACTGATTCAAGCCATGTTTTCTATTAAGTCCGTTAATGATTACTTTAAAGATAATAACAGCAATATTTTATAGTAACTTACCTAAATTTACATTGTAATATGTTGATTCAACTATAGAAGGCATCTTTGGAGTCTGGGCTCTTAGCCATAGAACAAAAATTGCTTTTGCCTACAGGATGATCACTTATTTTAATACTCCATATTCCAAAACTCCTAAAAATCTAAATTAGACCATTCATATTCTTAAAGTTGGCTATTTCACTTTTAAATACAGTTAATATTAGAAAACATTTGAAAACCAATTAATATTTGTGCCTACATAAATAGACAAAAGTAGGTATCTTATTGAAGGTACCTTTGGTTGCAAGTACAGTCAGCTCTGCTATTACACTTATTTAGAAAACAAATTTGTCCCAGAACAATTCATCTACTGGGGAACAATTTGAGAACAATGCAAATTTGTGTTTGCTTATATGCAATTTCATTTGCAAGAAATACTAGGTGAATTCAGAAAACTGTACCCAGCTGAACTCTTCCACACAGGAATACACATAATGCATTTATGCATACACCACAAACATCTCTTCTTTCTGCTCACTGTACATTGCCTGTTGCCCTAAAAGATTGTGATCTGCTACTCTTTAGCATTTTTGGACAAACCTTCAACATCTGAAACATACATAAGTGGCCTGGTTGGAAAATACCAAGCAGTGCATGAAAAAATAAAGCTTTAAGTATTGGGAAAAAAGTTTGATATGAGAGAAATGAGAGAACACGTGATAGCATTCAAACAACATGCATGAAGGAATTCATACTGGGGACCATCAGAGACAACACTGTGAAAATAAAGGAAATGCCTAAGATTGAAATAACTCTAAACACTGCAAAATCAATAGGAATAAGGCTTAAAGAAATTGAGGTAATGGAACGATTTTTGAGCTTATGCACTGAAAACAAAACCTTTAAAAAGCAGGAGCAACTTTTCTCACAATAGAATGCAAAGCACAATCTATCAATTAAGACCTTAAATAGAAATTGCCAAGTGCCATCAAGCTGCTCTTATTAGTTCTATGAGTAGAAGTATCTGGTTTGGTGATCCCAAAGAGCAATACAATTTTCAAAGCTTTGGCAGTTGAGCACAGTCGTAAGTGAAGATTGAAAGCAATAAAGGGATTTCCAGAAGTGATACAGAAGTTCATGAAAGATGGTTATAAATCATATTAAATTTTCAATTTTGATTAAAAGTTATCTATTATAAACATATGCCTTGAAGGGCCTCTATCTCACAGACTGAAAAAAAATCCTGTTTTTAAGGCTGTAAAAGATTAAGATTACAAATTGTATAATTCTTCCTCTACCATTTCATAATAACTCAAATGCTTCAACCCATCTGTTGTCCATTTACAAAACCAAAGTTCAATTTTCCCTCAAGATAAAGTACAATATTTATTGTAGTGTTTATGTTTCTCTTAACCTTTTCACATGTATAAGATTAGGCTATCTTTTTTTTTTTTTTTTTTTAGGTTCCCACCTTTTCTTTGTATATGTCATTGATGAAGCTGTGGAGGGTTTTGGTTCCCACTTCATATAACAGCTCTGTGTTTTTTATTGCATGGTGATTCATAGTGTATGCTTTGTAGGAATGCATATGTTAAATTATAACAGAAATGGCTGTAACAGAAAACCATACAAGTGAGATTACACAAGGCCTAAATAAATTAAGTGGTTTTTCATACAACCAATAGCAGGAAGTATAATTGGAACTGATAAGACATTCTAATTGTATACTAAAAAAAATTAAAAAAAAAACAAACAAACCAAGAGAGATCTAGTCTCATCTCCTCAAGGTCAAATGATCCCTTTTCTCCTCAGTCTCTCAGACTGGGTAAGCAGAAGAGGATGAGTACTGTTTATCTATAATTCTCCATATTTTTGTGATAAGTAATTTAATTAACCAAAGTTGGACTAGAAGATACTCCAAAATTATCTAGAAATTTTATTTTTACTCACAGAATCACATTGAGTTCAATTAATAAATGAGATACTTATAAATAAATTGTGAAATATGTTACAAAAGGGTGAGTTGAGTTTATCTGAAACTTGAAACATATTTTTGTATTTCACAGTGATAATGCTAGGTGTGATGTAATAAGCTTTTTGTTTTATTTGTTTTAATGAGCGTGCCTCTACATTTAACTAGTCGTAGAATTTTATCTAGAGTGGTTCATGGTTATCCAGACAATCATCTAATTCCCAAGGTTAAGACACTGAACTTCAGAGAGGTTGTGAATTTCTGGAGATAGTGTGTGTGTGTGTGTGTGTGTGTGTGTGTGTGTGTGTCTTAGTATATGACATTGGGGTTGAACTGACAATGCTAATTCTATCTTGAGCTATCGTTCATGGCAGCTAGAACCCAGGTAGTTCAAAAACAAATTAAAAAGAGAAAAATCTGTCTGGATTCTATCATAGTGTTTTCTGGTCTTAAAGAACATCAATAATCATATTGATTAAGCATATGATACTGGCTACTATAAACACTATCTATCAATACTTCAAATATCTGCATGGTGAGGATTTTTTATCAATGAAAAATAAAACCTGACTTGAAAGAAAAGTACTGAATATTTAAAAATGACTGGATAGAGAAGGAGAACTCCAGAGAGATTTACCTCTGTGAAGGTATGTACTTACATTTCAAAGGTTAATAAAGTCCCCAATGTAGGGACATTTTGGAGACTGTAGACCAGAGGGAGGTATATTATCCACCCTACTGAAAAAAATTATTCTTATTTTAAAGGGCAAGACCCAAGGGACTTTCCTTTCTAATTTCTATGGAGACTGTGTTTTCTTTAAGGAGACTAGTTTTGTATCCTCTTCTCAAGAATGGAGAATGATCTTATCTAAATTCCTAGATTCATAATTGAGGGGCTCTTCTCCCATATCTGCAGGTCTAACCATTTGGCTCTTATCACATCTACCTGAGGCACAAAGGAATAGGATGTACAGAAATAATACAGGTTTGCTGTGAGTAATTGCCCTTAACTCAATCACTTCATATTTACATTCAGAAAAAATATAAGTATAGATATTAAAAATGTATCATTTGGAAATGGAGCTCTGTGTGTCCACTCCTCAGTGATAGAACTATAACTGGTAAAAGTTATAAAACAAACAAACCAAGAATAAAAAGTGAGTGAATGTATTATTGCTAGTAGTCACCTTATGAAAAGCACATAAAAAAGTTCTTTACACTGAATGCAAGTGAAACCATAGGCAGGAAATGTATTAAAAAAAAAAAAGAGATTTGATAAAGGTAACTATTTCAGTATAAAATACATTAATGTATAGTTCTTTTTTCCATTAACTGATTTATAAAGCAACTGTATATCACAATATGTATATAATTATAGTACTACAATTCTAGCATATTAAAATATAAAATGCATAATAATAATCGTAAAAAAGGGAGAAAGGAAACAGAGCTCTATAGGATTAACATGTCTATACCTCAGAGATTGAGTATGAAGAAGATTCTGGTAAGATGTATGTGGTAAGGCCTATGGCAATCACTAAGAAAAGAACTAAAAGAGTAAAAAATCTTTACAAGAATGAAAATGTTATGCTAGAAAATAATCAAAACCAAAATAATAACAAATAAGTACAGGGAATTCTACGTGTTTTAAAAGTATAAACATATAGAAAGAAGGTAAAGTGCCATGCCTCAATCCACATATATCAGTAATTTCAAATGTGAATAGAAAAGCAATCTATTTCAAAGGCAGACACTATCAGATTGGATAAAAACAAGATTTATTTACATATATACTGTCTAGAGGAAACATACTTTAATTCAAACATATAAATAGGTTAAAATTAAAAGAAGAGAAAAAGATAGATCATACAAGCATAAGAAAAATGGAGGATCAGTGTTAACATTAGACAAAACAGACTTTAAGACAGAAAAAGTTACTAGAGATAACGGGGGTGTTTTTCAGTGATAAAATGACTAATCTATCTATCTATCTCTCTATCTATCTATCTCTCTATCTATCTAATCTATCTATCTATAAAGCAATGATAAACATGTATGCACTAAACAACAGAGTCCAAAATACATGAAGCAAGCACTGATGGATGGGGGCGGCAGGATGGCTTTGAGGACTGAGCGCTCATCTTGCAGTCCCAGGATCTAAGGATCGAATCTTGTCCCCAGCTCATGTGGAACCATATGCCAAACTGGGGTGTGCCCTCAATTAGGTTCTCATCATTGTGAGCCTTTTATATGGGAGGCCCCTGGCTCATGGGGACACGACTCCCATGTGGAAGGCCCCTGGCTCGATTCTTGTCCTACACAGCCCCACTCCAACCTGTGGAACAAAACTATGTAGAAAACCGATGACATGTAATTATGGAGAGTTCTCTGGGCCCTCCCCATTCTCTCTGTCTCTCTCTGTTCCTCTCTCTCTCTCTCTCTCTGTCAAAAACAATAAAAATAAATCTTTGAAAAAAACTGACAGAATTTGAAAAAGACATACAATTCAACAATAATTGTCAGACTTCAATGTCCATTTTCAGTGATGGACAGAACTAAAAAATAGATCAGCAAGAAAAGAGAAGACTTGAACAACGTTATCAATCAATTAGACCCAACTGATATCTATGAAATACTCCATCCAACAATATCAGAATACACAATATTGTCAAGTGCACATGAACATGTAAATCATTGCCAGGCCATAAAACAAGTCTCCATAATTTTATTTTAAGATTTATTTCTTGTTTTTGACACAGAGAGAGAGATACAGAGATAGAGACAGAGAGAAGGGGGATGGCTCAGAGCAGTCTCCATAGTTGCACATCATCGTTTTTTCCACATAGTTTCATTCCACAGGTGGGCAGGGCTGCACAGGGCAGGAACTGGGCCAGGGTCTTCACCCCGGTGAGAACTGAACTGGGGGCACTCCCCAGTTCAGCATATGGTTCCGCACGGGCAGGGGCCGGTATTCGATCCTTGGTCCCCGGGGCTGCAAAGTGAGCGCTTAACCCACTGAGCCATCCCGGCTTCCCCCATAATTTTAAAAAGACTAACTTTACACAAAATGTATTTTCTCTGACCACAATGGGATGAAATTAAAATTCACTAGTAGAAATGTATCTCACATACATTTGGAAATTTATTACAAACACACTCCTAACTAATCAATGAACCACAGAAGAAATTAAAAGAGAAATTACAAAATACTG
Source organism: Craseonycteris thonglongyai (assembly GCA_004027555.1). Taxonomy (NCBI): domain Eukaryota; kingdom Metazoa; phylum Chordata; class Mammalia; order Chiroptera; family Craseonycteridae; genus Craseonycteris; species Craseonycteris thonglongyai. Next base: position 30,136 of record PVKE010013746.1, read on the forward strand.
TGAGATAAGTGGAAATAAAAACTACAACATACCAAAGCTTTTAAAATATAACTAAAGCAGTCCAGAAAATTTAAAGCTACAAATGCTGAGAATTTTTTAAAAAGTCAAATACAAATCCTACTTCTATCTTAAGATACTGTAAAAAAGAGCAAAGAAAATATAAAGTGACCAGTAGAAAAGAAATCACAAACATTAAGAGTTGGAATTAATAAAACAGACAACAAAAAAACAACATAGTAAAATCAGTGGAATAAAACATTGCAGGAATATTACAGACTGTACAGAAGTTAAAACTATCAAAAGGGAACACTGTGATCAACCACATGTCAACAAATTAGATTATTTAGATGAAATGGACAAGAATGACAAAGACACAAACTAATGAAACTGACTGAAGAGGAATAGAATATCTGAATAGAGCTACAATTGAAGAGACTGAATTTGTAACTTAAACCTATCCAATAAGCAAATCCCAGGATCAGGTAATGTAATTGGTGAGACCTATCAAGCAGGTAAGAAAAAAAAATTATAATAATCCTTCACAATCTAATCCAAAACAATGAAGGAGAGGTAACACTTTCCAGATCGTTTTATGAGAGCAATATTACCATGAAACCAAAATCAGAGAAATGCATAATAAGAAAATAAAACTATACAGCATTTACTTATCCTGAATATAGGAGGAAAATCCTCAAGATAATACTAACAATTCACCCATATACATATAAAGGTCTTAAATACCCACACCCAATCAAACCATTGGATTTGTCTCAGGAAAGTTAGATAGATTACACATAAAAAATCAACTGATGTAATCCAACACACAGAAAAAAGACAAAAAACACATGATCATTTCAATAGACACACAAAAAAGCATTTGACTAAATCTAACACCCTTTAATGCTAAAAATGTTTTTTTTAATTACAAATGGAGTGTACTTTCTCAACTTGATAAAGAACATCTAAAGAAAAGCCCATGATAATATCATATCAATACTTACTGGTAAAAAACTGAAATGTCTCAGAGCAGGAACAAGATAAGGATGTCTAAGCTTTCCCATATTCCATTTAGCCTGACTCTGAAGCTTAAATGAAAATACATTAAAATAAATGGAAAGGTAATCCATGCTCTTGAGTTAGAAGAGGTAATAGTGTTAAGATGGCAGTAATCCCAAATTGATCTATACATTCACAATAATCTCTATCAACATCTCAGGCAAAAACTTTGCAGAAATTGATAGAGTGATCCTAAAATTCATATGAAAATGCAAGGGATTTAGAATATCGAAAATCATATTGAGAAAGGCCAACATTGGTCGTTACGTACTTCCTGATTTCAAAATTCACTATAAAACTACAGTAATCAATATGGTGTGGGACTGACACAAGCTAGACATAAAGATTCATCAGAGAGAACTGTGTATCCCGAAATAAATCTTTGTAATGAATGTCAATTGACATTTGAGAAAAGTTTCAGGACAATGCAATGGAGTAAGAATAGTCCTTAAAATCAATGGTCTTCAGCCAACATAAACAACTGAGAGACAAAGGATAATGATAGATACCACTTTAAACTTTTAAATCAACATATAATGATCAGAAACTAAATATACTTGTGAAGTACTTCTAGTCTAAAGAAAAGCAGTTTCATATAAATTGCATTTGCAACATAAACTGTATTTTTCCATGTATAAGACACTCCTATGTATAAGATGAGCCTAACTTTTCTAACCCAACATTAAGAAATCAATGCAGAGGTTATTTCTCTGTGTAAGACAACCCCCATTTTGGTCTAACAATTTTAGAAAAAAGTATTATCTTATACATGGAAAAATACAGTAAAAAGGATGATTACATAATTCCTGGTAGTTTTCATCTAAAGAACGAAAAGCAGTATTAACACTAAAAAATCAATGTAATTTACTCTATTAACAGAATAAAGCAGAAACACCACATGATCATTTGACACAAAATTCAATACCTATTCTTGAGAATAACTTTTCACAGACTATGAATAGATAGTCAAACTGATAATGCCATCTCAAGAAAAACCTAGTCAGCATTAGATTTAATGGTATAATACTGAACTCTTTCCAGAGTCAAGGATTCTTTCCCATCACATCTATTAAACTTATACTAGAGGCTTGTTTATGTAAAAATCCTAAGACATCTAAAAATCCCTATTAGACTCAAAATTGGATTCAGCAAGGTTATAAGATAAAGGTGTATGAGTAAAAACCAACTCTTCTTTTTTAATACATCATCAGCAAACATTTCAAAATTAAAAATAAAACTTAACATTCCACTTATAATAGCATTAGGAGACCCACATTATTTAGGCCTTTTTCATTTACAAATGTTGTGGCCATTCTGTCTTGGTGGTTGACACTCACGTTTTACTTTGGAAAGTATTTTATAATGGTTTAATTTTATTTTCCAAACAACTTGAGATAGATTTTTTTCCCCACAATACTTGTTCAAATGATATAGCTGGCAAGAGAGAGACAGAGAGAGACAGAGAGAGACAGAGAGAGAGAGAGAATTCAGCTCCAGGTTGACAGACTCTAAACCCATCTTGTTTCTTCTACTTGGGAAAAGATGTGAAATATAATATTAGTCTGTTAATGATCTAATGAACCATATTTCATAGCTATCAATAGACTCAAAGTAGCTTTGGTAAAATGTACACATTTTTAAAATATTTTTATTCATTATAATCAATGGCTATAAGATCAGACAGATGGATTCACTTAGGGAAAAACTGAAACAAATTTTAAAAGAAGGAAATGGTAGTAATCATAAAAACTGGCATCCTAACAATGAAGAAAAAGAAATATATCTTATATATGCTTAGTTTTTTAATATATTGAAATATTGAGTATTAAGCCACTACTAAATGAATCACTAAAAAACACAAGCATAAAATAAACAACACTATTTTGTTGTCTAGGCAGTCCCACCTGCTACTTTTATAATTTGCTAGAAGGACTGATATGGCTCAACATGAAATTATACTTATGACTAAGGTTTATCATAGCAAAGCATGAAGGGCAAGAACAGCAGAAAAAAGATATATGTAAGTTAAGATTAGAAAGATTAGATTTCTTAGCCTTCTGCATGGATTGCATACAAAGACATCTTTTTTCTTCATCTATGAACTGCTGGGAAACATGAACACCTTTCCCAGGAATACCCTTAAAGGTAGTTGATCACAAACCTACGACATGACTAGCTATCGCATAGCCCTTAGTCAGGCACCTATCATGAATTTAATGTCTACTTTCAACATGCATACAACCTCCTTCACCTGGCCCCATTGCTTCGTGGTATACGGAGTAACATCATTTCCCAGTCACTATGAACATTTCCATAGCTTAGTCCTCGGAGCTGACACAGGGCCATCACTCACCCTGGCTATACTGACAAGCAATAACTGTATGAAAGAGATTTGCCACCCTGAGACTACATAAAGGCTTCTATAGGAAAAACGCTGTTAGGAATTTTGCTTGTGATTCTGATAACTGCTTTTCTTTAAGGGAATAGAATGGAAGCAAGCAAGACATCTCAGCCTAAGATTCTCTAGAGCAGGGGTGGCCAACTTTTCTGTATATAAGATCTACTTTTTATCTTAAAAGTGTGTTGCGATCGACTTCTCATAGGCGTAGTCTAAGGGGGAAGAAGGGGTGTGAAATGCATACTATGTGTATACACTGTGTTTCAGTAGAAGGTGCATTCCAGCGAGGTATGGGTAGATAAGTAAAATATATGTTCAAAACTATTTTTTATTTTTTAAATCACTTATTAAGTTTTCGAGATATAGGCTCAGGAAGAAAATAAATTTCCAGACCCAACTTTTGATAGCAGCATTCCATACATGCGGTACCTAAAATATTCGATTTTCCGACACTTTTTCAAGATAGATTTTTACTAACTTAAAATGCAATTTAATTTTTTTATCAACTGCAATGTATAAGTTGTTGTACTATTTGTTCGTAAATATGAAAAAGTTGTTATAAAAATGCACAGTATGGCTGATAATTTGATTTCAATATTTCACTTTCGAGTTTTTTTGGGGGCCAGGAAAATTTATCATGAACGAATAATATGACTTACTTTTTGCTAATCTATCAATAGCTCGCTAGGTACACCTCGTACTGAAATATAGATATACGGCTTATCTACCTATGTAAGAAACAACAATAATTATTTAAAGGGCCGAAACACTCACGTCCAGGGGAATTAAAAGAACATGGATAGTTATTAACAATATTTATTAATTCAAAGTAGCTACAGATAAAGACAGATTTAGAATTGACTTTGTTGCCTTAACCATTAATGGGAAGACTGAGTTTGCATGTCTCTAACCAAGGAATCATAATTAGGTGTATATCCTGACAAAGATAATGAGTCTTCAGTATGGGAATCAGTCAGGACAGAACGTTGTTTAGTCTTCGTTAGCTTCAAGTATGAAAATGCCGATTCACATAGGTATGTAGATCCGAAACAAGAATAGATATATTCGCTACATTTGGTGATACTGGGATATTCTTCTCGGTTGACATATTTCCAAAAATCTTCTTCAAATATTCTGGCTTGTAAGATTAAGTCAGTTTGTAAAATTATAATTTCATTTTCTAATGCCTTTTGATCCATATAAAATATGTCTGAAATTTTTTGGCTAATGCGTTTCACACTTCAATCTTTTTTAAAAGGAAAAGATATAAATTCCACAATTTCTTTAATTTTTTCAAAATAATGGAATCTTACCTCAAAATCTTCAATTACTTTTTGGATTTCCGCGACGTATGTGTCGATCTTATAATTAATATTTTTATGTTTTTGTAGGTTATCTGCCATATTTGGATAATGATTCAGATTATTTTGTTGCAGATCTTCTATTAACAAAATAAATTTTGTTTTATATGTGTCTATGCAGCTGATCATATCAATTACTGTTTTATTTTTACCTTGTAATTCTAAATTTAAATGACTTAATATTGAAGTAAAATCGGTAAGAAATGCTAAGTCACTAAGCCAAGTTTCATTATTTAAATTTTCACAGTTTCCATCTTGTTCGTGAAGAAAATCTATAATTTCAGGCCATAAATCACGAAATCACTGCAGAAATTTACCTCTGCTTAGCCATCTGACATCGGTATGTAGTAATAATTCAGGTTGGCCTTCATCAAGTTGCAGTTGGAAGAGACGCCTTTTGAGGGAACTTCCTCGAATTGAATTAACAATTTTAAATGCTATGTCCATTACCTCTTTTGTGTTTAGTCTCTTGCTAGCTAACACTTGCTGGTGAATTATGCAGCGATAGCTCAAAAGGGCTGGGAATTCATCTTCATTTTTACATAGGGCTATAAATCCATTTATGCAACCTATCATTGCAGCTGCGCCATCCATTGTTATTGAGACTAATTTAAAAAGTGGTACTTTCAAATCATTGAGCAAGTTTTTAAAGGCTTTGAATATGTCTACACCTCTAGTCCTTTCCTTCAAAGAAATCATACCCAACAATTCTTCTTTAGATGCAAAATCCTTAAAAACCATATGAATGAAAACAAATAATTGTGCTGCATCACTTATATCTGTCGATTCATCACACTGAAGGGAAAAACAAGAACATCTATTAATATCATTATATAACTGCTCTTTTACATTCCCACTCATCCTTTCAATTTGTCGCATCACTGTGTTTCGACACAATTGTAGATCTTGTATTGCAGCAACAATTTCACTCTTGTTCTTAAAATCGTTAAAAAGTGAATCTGACATTTCCAAAAAAATTTCCTTTACAAATTCACCGTCGGAAAATGGCTTACACTGTTTTGCTAAGAGATAGCTTACTTTGAATGATGCAGTAGTTACTGCTTGTGACTTCAACCTTGGCTTTTTAAAAACGCTTTGTTGATTTGTTA
>PVKE010013747.1:0-36064 GCA_004027555.1 Craseonycteris thonglongyai
AGGATCGAATCCCGGCTCCGGCCCAGGCAGGACCCACGTGCTGAACTGCGGAGTTCCCACAGTTTGGTTCTCTAACTGTCTCTGTCTCTGTCTCTCTCTCTATCTGTCAAAAAGTAAAATAGAAATAACTATGCACTGAAGACAAAAAGATAATTTCTCTCTATAAATGTGAAAAGATAAAAAAAAAAAAAAAAAAAACCCAGAAGGAAGGGGCACGAGAATTCTTCTAAAGGCATGAATGTATACTGCAGACCTTCTGTCACTATCACCATTTTCCTCTGAAGTTAAACAATCTGGAAAACATTTTCTAGCAAAGCATTTTTTTCACTAGTTCCTTTCCCACACAATGTTCTGTTTCAATTTTGAAACTCATTTGAGTCAGAGCTGGAAACAACTGTAATTAATTTGTGTATCTTATAAAAGATAACAACAACAAACATTAAAAATGGCCCCATACAAAAGAATATTTAAATCATCTCTTTCTGAAGAACTTTAGTGAATTTTGGAGCAAGATTTGGGAAAATTCTTACTTGCTATCAGTCACTAGGATATATGTGATCCTCTCCATTTTCCTCTAGCTGGTTTTCATTATATGTTTTCAAGTAGGTAAGTATCTTTCTAGAGTAATATCTTTAAACAAACTTGTAAAGGCTACTAAAGTACTGACAATTTCAATAAATGTCAAAGCTAGATTTCAAGGAACACTAATCTTTACTCATCATTTGTATGCACAAATGTTTTTGAAGTTGAAAATACTACTTAAAATAGAGTAAGTTTGTAAATGTTATATTGCTATGGACCCATTAGATTATGTAATAATCTATTAGATACTCATGTATATTACTTAAGTTAGCTTTTGAGAAAATAATTTGATGATGATTGATGATGATGATGATAGTTACTATTTATATAGTGACTATTATATGCCAGGCTCTGTTTCACTGCTTTATTTATACGAACCCATTTAATCATCCCAAGTCTTGTATTATTCCCAATTTAAAGATGAAGAAACTGAAGATTATGCAACTTTTTTAGGGTTTCAGGTACATTTTTCTACTAGAGTTTATAAGTATGAACCTTGCAGGCCATCTTTGACCATAATGATGATGGTTTGGTTATATAGATTTTTAAGAATAGAAAAGAAGAAATCTGATTCACACACACACACACACAAAATGGTCAAAACCTAGGAATGTTCGGTCTTGTAAAAAAAAAAGAATGTAGAGAAATCTTAAATGAAGGTTGAATTTCTTCTCTCAAAGCAGGCATATTGTGGAGAATCATTCAAACCACGAATGTCCAGCTCAGAAACAGATATAACACCTCCATTGAGTCAAGATGTTACTGAGAACATTAAGCAAAACAGTTGTTATTCTGAAGCCAATTAAAGATTTATTTTTACTGTTTTTGACAGAGAGAGAGAGAGAGAGAGAGAGAGAGAGAGAGAGAGAGAGAGAGAGAGAGAGAAGGGGCCGGGATTCGATCTTTGGACCCTGTGGTTGCAAGATGAGCGCTCAACCTGCTGAGCCATCCTAGCACCTCTGAACCCAATTAAGTATCTGATTTTCCCTTTCAAAAATGGATAAGAAAGAAATTGGAAAAAGCCGCCAACATGTTATTTCCTGATAAGGCAACACTTTAGCCATTTTCTTCTGTACCATGTACAAACTTCATATTGTGGTCAGGTCTTTTAGAAAAATTTTCAGGTCATTGTTTTTCTAACCAAATATGTGTCTCTGAGCAGTACAATGAAAGTTAGCAGGGGAGCTATAAGTAGTAACTAAATCCCACTGTGTTGTACGTGTTATAGCAAGAAGTAAATGAAAACATTTTCAGCTATTCTATATCATAACTTCTATATTTTGAAGACATATTTAGTATTCTGCCTTGTATGCTCGGTTGCAAATAATCCCTAATTGTCTGTAAATTTAAGGAATCCATACCTATGAGAGAGTTATTTAGCTGAGTGCCTCTAATCAGAGGTAGGACTTCAACTCACATAGCTGACCCTATGTAGATCTGAATTAAGTTGTGGTATATGGATATTTAGAGAAATTGATTAATTTAAGAGTCAAATTTCCCTTGGCCGTATATCTCAAAGTTCTAAGAAATGAAAAGTTCAAGTCCAATTCAAACTTAAATTATTTATACATTTACTAATTAAATATGTATTTTGTAATGTGAAGTAGAAAGGTAGCTCACTTATATTGCTGTTTTATAAAATTAAGTTTCTTTGTTTTTCTATGTTTAGGAAGAAGTATTGCAACAAATGGGTTTGATGAATCACAAGTTTCTTAAATGTGTTCATTTTGGCTGCTGTTATTTTACACTTTGATACAAATTTATTGTGGTCTATATAACTTAAACCTATTGTCTCATAAGACTCTTAAATCTTTATTCCTAAGAATTCAATGTCTTGCTATGTTCCTTCCACATAACCACAAGCACCTTGTTAAAAATGTGTACCAAATATTAAAAGATAGGCTTCCTTGCAACAATTTCATATCACACCAGATTGCAAACAAATGAGCCCTTGTACCAAGGTACATTGGTAATTTCTGGATATGAATGTCATTAAAAGGAAAGTATTTAGTATTGAAAAGACAGACTCATTGAATTCTCAAGGTTGGAGATACAGTTTGCTTAGGTGTTAATGGCACTTGTGTGTTCATAGTGTTAGAGGAACAGACTTCTGTTCATTTGTTGCTTTTAGTATGAAATACCTTATACCAATAAATTTAAAAATGTTTTTTTTTATTATGACTACTTTGACATAATTTTTTAAATGGACACACGTTTTAAAATCTAAAGCATATAGTTATTTTCTGACAAAAGTGAGTATAATTTACATGTAAAAACTCTATGTTGATAAATTTAACACTAAAATAAGAACCACAGAAATAGAGCAAATTTTGCTTTATGATTGCAGTGATTTTGTGCTTGCCTCCCAAAAAGAAAAACATCAGGGACAAATAGTAATGTTTAATGTTTGGAGACTGCCAAAGCATTCATATATTTTCATTGTTTATAGTCTGAAAAATACATGTGCACAGGAAGTGATTCAGTTATTAAATGATATTCTTTGCCTCTGTCTTTACTTAGATTTGAAATATCTAAATACCCCTACTAATGCTCAAAAGAGAAAAGTACTCAGTAGATAATACATGCAACACATAAGCCCATATGGTAGTGCAGAATAGTCGTGTTATATTTCTTGGAGGTGGAGTGGATGAAATGAGAGGTATTAGAGCCTTCTGAATGGGAACCATTTTTGCTAGCTTATTACTTATCTTGAGCTTACATTTGTAAGAGTCTGACTTTTGAATTCATATAAATCATCTTATTCCAAAAATGCTAAGTTTTTTTTTTTATGGTCAGTTCCTGTGTTATCAGTGTTTTCTTAAGAAAAATTTTGAATTTCTGTGAAAGAATAAATAATACCTAATATAATATTAGAAAACAGTACCTTGAAAGCAATTAATTATTGAGCATCATAAGATGTATATGTTATTATACCAATGTCTCATGAAGAGAAATTTTATTTATTTATTTTTTTATATCATATATTTTAAAGATTTATTTTATTGTTTTTGACAGAGAGAGAGACAGATAGAGACAGAGAGAAGGGAGAGGACCCAGAGCAGGCTCTGTAGTTGCACGTCATTAATTTTCTACATAGTTCCATTCCACAGGTAGATGCGGGTCTGCACATGGCAGGAACAGTGCCAGGGGGCTACCACATGGGAAGCTCACCCTGGTGAGAACCAAACTGGGGGCACACCACAGCTTGGCATATGGGTCTGCATGGGCCGGGGCCGGGACTTGATCCTTGGACCCTGGGGCTTCAGGACGAGCACTCAACCTGCTGAGGCCTCCTGGAGTCCCCTAAACCCAAACTTTTCTAAAATGGTTGTAGTAAAATATATTATTCTTTTTTATTGATTTTCTGTTAAGTGGGCATGAAGAATACGGCATTTTAGTTAAATTATTTATTAATTTTTTTTTCTTTCCTAGAAAATTCTTTTACTAATGATAGAAACTACCTATCAAACATCAAAATTCAAGGTAAAATGAAAAAAAAAAGATTTAATTTGCATTAAGCCACATCTGGGCATAGCTGTGTGTTTGTGTTATAGGGACACAGCTCTTATATTTATCTTGGCATTACCTAATACTTTATTGTATTATTCATATTTATTTACATAAATGAAAACATAATCTACCTCTCCTAAAAAGTCTATTTTTCATAGCAAAATATTATAATACCATTAGTTAACTTTCAAAAAACATAATTTACTTGCTATACACCTATTTGTTTCAGTTACATGTCTGATTTATAAACCTCTCTGAAATATTTATGTTGCTTAATGAATAGGTCACAGAAAGGTTTACTGAAACATCTTCCATTGATTTTTAAACTAAGTTATTTCATATTTTGTTTTGGATGATTTCCAATTACAAATTCATTTGTAAGTTTTATTTTATAAAACAATTCAATTATGACATTTAACTTAATTCGGTGTTCAACTAAGCTCATTCTACAATAAGTAAAGGAAAAAGCACATGACATAACAATTACAACTTTTGTTGAAGTTTTTTATGATTTAGCCTTAGAAGAAATTCTAAATCATTATAGGTACAGAAAATGTGAGCTAGTAAGAAATTCCCCTGTATCTTAAAAACACAAAATATCTTATTATACTTATGAATGTTATTTAGAATTTTAACAATTGAGTGCAATGTTTAGGAGATGACATGTTAGCAAATCAATCTCATTTTGAGTCTCATCATAGTAAAGAAAGCAGAATTACAAACACATATAACTGTACAACTAGAAAAAAAGGAAAAAAGTTTCTTTCCTCTTATGCATTCATAGATCTACTCAGTTTTAAATGACTCAAGAGAAAAAATAAAAAGAAAGAAAAGCCTCATGATAATTTTAGTTGGCAGATCATAGTTTTAACTGCAGAGTGGTGGAAGGGTGTGGGGCCTGGGGGTGGATATCATCTTGTGGTTGTCTTTACCACAGTCAGCTTTGGGGGCAGGAAAAGGGAAAGCAGGATGGTACATAGACCCTGGAAGCTAGCCAGTCATGGCCATCAATTAACTTGAATGACTACGTTACAGAATTTGTGAGGTACAAAGTACTTCAAGCTTCAGAGAAAATGAAGACTGCATGCGAAAATCTGTAGTTTTCCAAACAGCTCTTCAAGCATTCACGTTTACAATATTTTAATCCTATCTATGAAAGGGGGACATTTTATAACAATTGAAAGTGGCTTAGTGTTAAACTGTAATACATAGAAAAGACCATAGGACACATAATCTAAATCCAGCTTGTCTTACCCATGGCCCCATGGTCTGCATACAGCCCAAGATGGCTTTGAATATGGCCCAACCCAAATTTGTAAACTTTCTTAAAACATTGAGATATTTTTGTGATTTTTTTTTTTTTTTTTTAGTTCATCAGCTATTATTAATGTTAGTGTATTTTATGCATGGCCCAAGATCATTTTTCTTCCACTGTGACCCAAGGAAGCCAAATAATTCGACACCCTGGTCTAAAGTGACTGAAAAAGAAATGAAAGAATTCAACCTCTGACCCTAACCAGAATTAGGGGATATTATCTTATAAGAAAGGAAATGAATTTGCAGATGACTTTGAAACACACTGGGTTATAGAATGTCTGACAAAATTCTTACGCAGGTAAATGAGGTAAAGCAAGTGATCATGGTAACTTAAATTCATGTTTATCATTGAAGGAAGGTCTCCATGAGTTGAAACAAAATCATATGGCTGTACAGAGTGATGGTTTGCTTTAAGACAACAGAATTCAATGTGATGTTGTTGTTAAAACATATAGAATGCACTTAATACCTCAAATGGCATGAATTACCATTTGTATGTATTAGAGCCTATGTATTAGAGCCTATGAGTACAACTTTGTATGTATTAGAGCCTATGAGTACAACTGTTCTCTATAGATGGACTGCTTAGAATATGAAAAAAAAAATTAAAAATCTAAAACAACTAGGCTGTTGATTGATTGATGTAACTCATGAATCTTGAAATAAGTTAAACTGTCAAAGTCAAAGCCACTTTGGCTGCCTCTCCAACTATAAAAGTCATCAAAACAAAATCATTTCAAGACCTAATTACTACATGGGTCTGTTGTCATGGTTATTGTTTTGTTGAACTGACTTATTGCATTTGAAAGCTTGCCAAACAGTATCTTAACTTTTTTACACTTGTGTTATTTTATATTCTACAGTCTTTATAAGTAGATGCCTATGTACACATTACCATTCTTTAGCTTATAGACCAATACCAATGGGGAGAAAAGGTTCTAGTTCTTCTTTGTTTAGATGGAAATTGTAAATACCCAGGTGAAATGGCACAATACTTGGTTAATGTGCAGTTTGTATCTTTATAGAAAAAGGAATCTCAGAGCAAAATAAATAAAACTAGGGGAATATTTCAAGACCTTGAGTGTACTATTCTCTAGCAATGGTGGGAGTCAAAGCTTGGTGGTGGTAGAAAATTCTTCCAGGGGCCATGTATTGGAAACAGCGGAGAGACAATTGGAATGAGAGAGGCAAAGAGGGTGAAAATTTCAAAGATTAGTTTTCTTATATACAAAAGCATCATAGTTCTTCAACATGGATTTTATTTTCTATTCCATAATTTTTTATTGAACACTTACTATGTAAAAAGAGATTCATATGCAATATAATCCAAAGATGATTTAGACATCTGACTTAGAAGAATTTTTTCTCTTGATGGGAAATAAGCAACCATATGCAGCTCAATAAATGTAAAAAAAAAAAGTAAGAAAAAATAAAAATAAATAAAAAATAAATGTAAGAGTAGGGTACAAATGAAGTAATAATTGATCAAATAAAGCAGTTTCAGGGAGGTGAGTACATTTCAGAAAATAGATAAAGTAGAAGAATGTATTGCACATCTCCAGAAGGGAAAGGAAAGGGTGAGGTGAGGAATGATGGGAGAGGAGCTAGATAGGAATTTGAAAAGATATAGGGGATGCTGGGATGGCTCAGCGGGTTGAACACTAGTTTTGAGGCTCGGGGTCCGAGGACTAGTCCTGGCCCAGGCCCATGCAGACCCATATGCTGAACTGGGGTGTGCCCCCAGTTCGATTCTTACCAGGGCAAGCCTCCTATGTGGGAGGCCCCCAGTTTGTCTTCCGTCCTGGGTGTGCTTCCCATGTGGGAGGACCCCTGACTCATGGGGCATGCCTCCCATGCGGGAGGTCCCCAGCAGGTTCCTGCCCTGTGCAGCCCCGTGCCCACCTGTGGAATGAAACCATGTAGAAAACGAATGACGTGCAACTATGGAGACTGCTCTGGGCCCTCCCCTTTCTCTCTCTCTCTGTCTCTCACTCTGTCAAAAACAATAAAAATATATGTTAAGAAAAAAGGATATAAAAGCTAAATTGCTAAGGGTGACATTCCTCATTTATGAGGAAATTCTATGGACCCTATAGGGAACTGAAAACCAACAGAGAAGTTCAACTCTGAGTGACATGATCAGATATTTGTTTTAGAAAAAATACTCCTGTAGCAGTGTAGATGGTATGTGGAGGCTGATACCAGGGAAGGAATTCTGTTAGGAGGTTATAGAAGAAGAGGAGGATCCTTACGAGGCCAGATGGAGAGGAGTTGGAAAAAAATGAAAAATTAATAGTGAAAGAAAATATAGATACAAAAATTTAACTCTTTACCATAGAGTAGGGTTGAAAGTAGAGATAAAGGGTTTTTTTTTGCAAGGAATTGAATGGATAATAGTGACTAACTATGCATATATAAAAAGCAAACTCTTCAGATATGAATACCCTCTTCTGTTCCCTCCAGCCAGTATTATATTTCAAAGATACTTTAGAGCACTATGTATTTGGGGGGAAATTTATTTTTATATGTGTTTGGATGACACTTGTAAAAAAAAATAATCACAGGCAAGTTATTGCAACTATACTGTAGTTTATTAACTTTCTCCTATCCACAAATAAACTCTCTCTCTCTCTCTCTCTCTCTCATTCTTTCACTATCTCATTTTCTCTCACTCTCTGAGAAACATAACTACAAACACGTAGTGACACTATGCCTTTTGTGTCAGGAGAAAATATGGTTTCCCTGTTAAGGACTTTAGATGCCTTATGCATCCTTAAGATGCTTGTGGAAGAATAGAACTGTGCAAACCTTATATTATTCCATTGCGAATTATGAGTCAACAGGGCAGAATGTATTCTACAATTTATGGCTTCCTGTGACCATTAGAACAAATCTCCCAGGTCAGGATTTGGTGATGGAGTGTGGGAATTTTCCATGCCTTTTAACATTGAAGTCTATGACTTTTAGTTTGAGTTATCAGTTCAAAGGGAATGGGGGCCATTTGCTATTCATTTTGTAAAGTGTAGACAGTGGTTTGATAAATGAACTAAGCTTTGGATAAGTTGAGCAAAATACCTGTCTAGGTAACATCTTTTGCAGTACAGAGACTAAAGAGAAGGACATATTATATAAGGAAAAGTGTGCACGTGAAGCCTATTGATGGAAACTTTGGATATGTTCTGAATCTAAATCTCTATTCATGATCAGTTTAGGGAGGGAAGGAAGGAATCTGTAAATCACTTAGGTCTAGGAAAGGGGGAAAGAAATAAAATGAAAGAAAACAAGGGAGAATGCTGTAGGCACAAAACCATTAGTTTACTGATCATGGATTTTCATAGGAAAGCAGATGTTCCAACATTACAAATATAATGTTAACTTTATGGAAAAAAATTAGAAAGAACACACACACACACTACATTGACGCTATAGTCATGAAATATTAAAAGGAAATATATAAGAGAAAACTGAAAAGGCTAGAGTACTCATATGACTTACTGCACAGCAAATTTGTTATTTTGAACACTAAAAGAAAATATAGCCAAGGAATCATTATTCCTAAAAACACCTATAGAATGTATGGATTTAGAGATCCTCATTAGTGTTTAATTTGCATAGATGTGTCGGGGAATCTGGACTCTAACTCTGTCCTTAGGATTTTATTTGCAGAAATGAAGTGAAATATGAATAGAATTTTCTTATCATTTAAATTCTGAATTTCAGACTATATCTGAAAGCACAGTAGACTTTATTCGGACACACTCTGGTGCAGAACATCAACGTGAACTGTGAGACTATATTTATAGTCAAGGGAGAGACAGGATTTGAACACCGGTTTGGGGAATGGGGAAAGAGTGCTTGCTTCCCCAAAGTGGCAATAAAGGGTTTGGGCAAGTTTAGCTTGCTGACATAACTGTCTGCTACCCAGGAAAACAATGGGTAGATTCACTAGAGTGATGATTCCAAGCAACTTTTTAGGATAGAATATCCCAAATTTATTTGACTGCTTAAATATGTCTAAGTTATGATATATTAATAAAACATTAACAGGAAGTCACAAGATACATTGTATAGCCTGAACAAAAAAGACTTCAAAAATGGTCTCCTATCTGATTTAAAAGCTACAAAAATGACCAAAACTAATTTACATGTGTTCTTTAACCTTGTAATACCCCCCAAAAATCAAACAATTTATTTTATTTTATTAATAACAAGAAACAAACATTTAAAGCTTAAGTAAATTACAAAAGCATTTTATGTATCAGTATATTAATATTTTTTGTAGTACCGAGGGTATATTCACTTAATATTGTTTTCTAATATGAGAAATCTTATTTTATATAAATACCATGTATCAAAACAATTGGAATTGTGTATTTTGTAATATTTGGATAACTTTAAGAATTATTAATTATTTCTTTGTCCAAAGAAAGGAAAAATTGAGATTTATCGTTCTTCTATTGAAATGTTCTGAGTTTTTACTTGCTTACCTGTTTTATTTTAACAGAATTTGAAAACCATGTGACTATTTTAAAATGTACTTCCCCTTTCAGTTATTGCTCATGGCAAATGAGATCATGAAAGCATAAAATTTTAATATATGACAAATATTTAATAAAACCATACAGTAGTTTTTTAATTTTAAAATGCTAATGTAGGTCAATGGCTTAAGTGGTAAATGCTTTAACAATGTATAGGGTAAAAGTCAAAGGTAATCCTCCTTCTAACTTTTGGATGTCTTGGTATTCATTTCTTGAAAACAGAGAATTGAATAATGATTATAGTTCTTTATACATTTTTCTATATTTTATAAAGTTCATATGTAAAATTAAATGTAAAGGCAGTAATACTGCAAGCTGTGCGTGTGTGTGTGTGTGCGTGCACGTGCGCAAATTCTGAGGAATACAGTTTGGGAATCATTGCATTTAGTGGTTGTAGAGAGCGATATAAATGGTCCATTACCCAGTTAGTTAAAGAAGGATTCAAGGGTGCTATGAAACAAGAGTCACAAGAGTGCCCCCAGTTCGGTTCTCACCGGGGTGAGACACCGGCCCAGTTCCTGCCCTGTGCAGCCCCGTGCCCACCTGTGGAATGAAACTATGTGGAAAAACCGATGATGTGCAACTATGGAGACTGTTCTGGGCCCTCCTCATTCTCTCTGTCTCTGTCTCTGTATCTCACTCTCTCTCTGTCAAAACAATAAAAATAAATCTTAAAAAAAAAAAAAAAGAATGGAAACAAGAGTCAGGTCTTTTGGGAAAAGACACTGGAAGATGCTACTGTTTCCTAGAGGCCCACCTGCTGGTGCTGCCTTTATCAAGGATGCTGCTGAAAGCCATCCTAGACACAAAAGCAGCAGCCATAACATGGGCTGGTTCTTAGGGATTTTGCACTAAGTATAACCTTTGGGGGTATAAGGTAGAATTCTGGAAGGGCTCTGCTCTATTTTTTTTTTTTTAAAGATTTATTTTTATTGTTTTTGAAAGAGAGAGAGAGATACAGAGAGATACAGAGAGAAGGGGGAGGGCCCAGAACAGTCTCCATAGTTGCACATCATTGGTTTTTCCACATAGTTTCATCCCATAGGTGGGTGGGGCTGCACAGGGCAGGAACTGGGCCGGGGTCTCACCCCGGTGAGAACTGAACTGGGGGAACTCCCCAGTTCAGCACATGGGTCCGCATGGGCCAGGGCCAGGATTCGATCCTTGATCCCCGGGGCTGCAAAGTGAGCGCCTAACCCACTGAGCCATCCCGGCTTCCCCTGCTCTATTTTTTTTAAAAACTCTTTCCTTGCCTTTTCATTCTTGGGGTACATATCTATGCATTTTTGTTTTAAATTTTTTTTTAATATATATATTTATTTATTTATTTATTTTTGACAGAGAGGGAGAGAGAGAGAGAGAGATACAGAGACAGAGAGCGAACTGAACTAGGGGAGCTCCCAGTTCAGCATATGGGTCCACACGGGCTGGGGCCGGGATTCGATCCTCGGTCCCCGGTGCTGCAAAGTGAGCGCCTAACACACTGAGCCATCCCGGCTTCCCCTCTATGCATTTTTTGCTACAGTTTTTGTACTGCCTTTTTAGTAAAGGGTCCCCTCACTTGAATTGCCACATAGTTCTCAGCCTTGTGGGTCTTTCCCAACAAATTCAGGAAAATAATTGGTCCTCTCAGGAGCTGGTATGAGTAACTATTTCCACAGCTAATACCATTCTAGCTGCAAGAGAGATAAGTTAATTTATTACATTAAATGATGTCTTAGGACATTAGGACTTAATTCCTTCCCTAAACCCTACTGAGGCTTGTAGAGTGTCTTCTATTTAGTCTATGTCCATTCTGCATACTCTCCCAAGATTATAGCATTTTCATAACTGTCAGGAAAATATTTTACAACACCTCTGACTTTGTTTCCCTCCTTTTATATCTGTTCCCTTTCATTTCACTTATTCAGGGACAGTCCCTGTACTCATTAACTTGGGAGAGTCTTGTGACATATAAAAGAAAATCTGTGAGTCCCAGAGTTGGAGAGGATTCCATAATATGTCGGGGGTGATGAACCTATGGCATGTGTGCCCAAAGTGGCACACAGAGCAATTATTTTGGCACGCCGAGCTGTGAATACCATTTAAAAAATTATTGTTTATGCTCTCATAGACATAAAAATAATTGATACCTCTATCTCACTTGATGGGTTGGCACGCAAGTCAAGCGAGTATACTCTTATTTCATAAACTTTGGCACTCAATCGCCAAAAGGTTCACCACCCCTGGATAGATAGCATGTCTTGACAACAGAGTGAGGGATGAGGACCAGGGGTAGTAAAGTTTTCCCTGCATCTTCCTCAAAGAGGGAAGGGAAGTAACTCTGCTGGGTTCAGAGCTTAAGGGAGGGCAGCTATTGGTTCTGAAAGCAGAGCAGGTTCCCAGCCTGGATTCTAGACACTGCACCTTTCAGTGAGTGAGAACTGAGAGAGAAAAGGTGGCTTGAATAGGCAGGCAGGGTGACTGGCAGATTTGCACAATATCCTGGCACCCCAACTGTGATCTGGAAACAGAAGAGAGCCTTAGGCTCTGAAGGGTCCATGCAGACCAACTATGACTGTGGACCCTCAAACAATGACTCCCTTACCTGCTCCCAACAAATCTCATGCCTTAACACCATGTAAAACACCATACCAAAAGTCAAGCATAAATTTGAGGGACAAGGTTGTGAAACTCCATGAAAGCCAGGGTTAAATTCCTATCAATGGAACACGATGAGGCCTGAAAATAAAAATTAAACAAAACCAAGTCCTGAATTTTTCATGAGGATCCAAGCCATGTTGGTTTTCAAAGCAACCCTAGAATGTTGAAAGGTCTGCTCCTCTTTCTTGAACCACATGGACACCTTTAGGAAAGGTCTACTTAAGGTTTGGATGGTATAATGACATCAGGATAGGGAACAATGCAGATGACAATGATGATGGCATTGACAATAATGAGGAGGAGGATTGTAGTACTCCTCATTGAGGTGAAAGAATGAAAATTTTATACTAGGACATTCACTGTGGGTAAATGCCAGATAAATAGGATCTATTTTTTTTTCTCGAGTGAGTGATTTGGGTTCAAGCTAAGAACAACCGTTGGTTTAGAAGTGAAATTAGCCTTCAAGTTTTAGTTATTCTATTCCTGGCTCTATGCATGGGAAAACACCTAGGCAAACCTCCTGCTGGTTCATAAGAACAGCTAATTAAAACAACGTTCTAGGAACTCTCACTTTCTTCACTTCATTCTGTAGCACCCAAATCCAATACTAACATTCTCATCAAACTGAGCTCTAAGTGCATTGCTTCTGACTTTTGATGTCATTGTTTAACAAAGCTTTTGAACTCTTCTAGCTTTCTAAATTTCACCTTTCCCATGTAGCTTTAAATTCTCTCCCCTCTGCTTAGCTGGTGTGGAGCACAGCTTCTCAGAAGTTATCCTTGGTCCCTGGACACCTAGTGAGTATCCAGATGGCTCATCTTCAGCCCTAGTAGGCAGATATTTGGAAAGTCATACAATATTTTGTTCAGCATGGTCTAATGACATCTCATCAGCGGACACTAAACACATGAAAACGTGATCATTTGTGCGGATCCCTGTAAAAAGGGCTAAACAATATATGTGATCAGTTTGAAAATCTAGGAGATTACCATAGAGAGTTCTCATTTTATCGCATAGTTGCTACATACTGAAACAAGCTATGCACAAACTGTCTGATTGTTAAGCAAGAATATTGCACCATAGTGTTTTAACCATAGGAGCCTGATATACTTTTTAGGCATTTTGGTTAAGAAAAAATATTAGAAAGAAATGAAATGAATAGCTTCCACTAAAGGACTAAGGAAGATGTCCTCTGGTGGGGACAGGAGAAAGTCTACCCACACTGGCTATTTAAACTCCAAGGTTAGAAGGCTGATAACAGGGCATTGAATGGAGACTTTTGTAGTTCAGGTTCATAGTTTCAAACTCTCTACATTACAACAATATATGGCTGATAAGAAACCTTTATAGGCCTTTCATATCTATAAAGTGACTAGGACATACACCATGTCTGGTTGTGAGATTGTTACCTATAAGACTTCATTCTGATAGCTTAACTTCCTGTCAAGTGATGTACTACAGAAATTGCTTCTAGCTTCTCATCTCTTTTACTATACATTTTCCATGCAAGATGTCATATTTACAAAATTCAGTTTTTAAACCTTCTGGTTCATTTTTCATAGTGGTTATATACCACTATATTGGTTACTTTTATATATTTAATATATATATAGACATATATACATATGTGTAATAATCTTATAGATTTTATACATATACACATATGTGTATGTATATACCGGTATATATATTTGTATATACATATATATACACACACATACATGCATACATATATATGCCTAATTAGATTTATCCAGCAAAAGGGCTTTTTAGAAAAGTTATGATAGAGACTGCAAGGGCTCATGTATGAACCAAGCATTACCTTTATAATAGAATGAGTAACTAGTACTTGTATATCTTGAATGTGATTTGTAGTGGTGTTTTTCAAATGTGTGCATAAGTGCTTGTGGTTACAAAACATACATTTTATTAGAACTATCACTGAATTGATTATACTTTCCTTATCATTGGCCTTTTCCCCACTAATTAATGAATAATGTACTATAAATGTCTATTATCCTGTGGGTTGAGATTTTTTATCTTTTGACCATTAAAATGTGGTCCTAGTAGTTAAAACACTTGAGAAAAATTGCCGTACTTTTCAGAAATCCAAAAGAGGCCAGTCCTTAGTGATGGAGAAATTTATGATCTATTTACATAAAATAGATTGAGAAATTTCCTATTTTTGTTATGAAATGTCTATAAAGAAAACATTTCATTTCAGAATGCTGTATATGTCCCATTACCTCTAAAATCAAGTTGAAATAATTCATCCTCCCAAAAGAAAAATCTTATAGTAAATATATGAGGACTGTCTGGAAAAAAAATCCAACTATTGTCAATATAACAAGGACGGTTATATGACTGGATGCTTTCTTGACGGCTCTCATACAAATAAAGGGGAAAATGTAATTAAAATTTCAACCTCTATTGAGTTACTTTGGAAATAAATATTGACTAAGAAACTGGTGCAGTATAAGAAAATGCTGGTCTGCACATCCAAAATCAAAATTTATTATATTAAAAGTTACAGTTTCTAAAAGCATTTGTTTCTCATCTCACATCAAATAAAGTTTAATTGCAAGTTGTTTTATGTCATTTTCTCTTGAGGATATGTTTTTGAAAAGATACACAGGAGGCTCATGTGTATACACGTCTCATTATTTCTCAGTGGGATGCATGTTTGTGCCACCTACTCGGGATTGGAAGCACACACTCTAATGTCTCTGATTTACTTGTACTTGGCTTTTATAACAGCGTAATTTTTATTTTGCTGCATGGTTCTGTAAGCTGTTTCAAAATGAAATTCCAAATTGACAAAAAAAGAGAAGAAAGGAAGAAACAAGCCACCCAACCAAAACCCCTAATGGCTCTCAACAGTTTCTTTGACATATTAAAGCAAAATATTCTGTTCCCTTCAACAAAAAGGCACAAAGTTTTGGGTTTGGGTTCGAATTACATGTGGCCAGCAGCTGTTTATAAAATTGAGCAGCAAACAGTGCAATAAAAACAGATTATTTGTGGATTCTATTTCTTTCCTGGACAGCCTGTCTTGTAAATATTTGCTTTTGCCATCAGCATATGAGAGGAAAGCATTAGCTTCTCTTCATAATTTAGAAAATGCTTAAGAGAAATTGTAAAATAATCATGCAGGACCCCCCGCCCCCTGAAAAAAAAGCATCCTTTTAGATTTTGTGGTTATTGCCATGAAAAAATATTGAAAAATTTACTACAAATGGCATTTAAAAGAATCTTGTTCAGATCTTTTCTTAATTTGCTGAGCAGAAGGCAAAATGAGCTCAGCTTCAGGCCCATGAGGGTGTAGGTCTCTGTTGAATTTAATTGAGACCTTAACTAAAAGCAAAGACTATCTGAAACTATGTATAATGCCATGATTCCTGAAAAGAAAAGGCCAAGGTGGGAGGTGGAGGGTGGGGTGGTTGGGGTGGGGGTTGAATTGTAGACAAGGGCAGCAGCGGTGAATCATGTTTCCTAGTATTTTCATTATAGTTAAAACATGTCAGTGACTTCCTTTCGCTCTTAGGGTTTTGTCCTTAACAGAGCATACAAGGCTGAGTGGATCTGGCTCCTTCTCAGCTCTCCTCACTGGTCTCCCAGGTACCCCAACTGCTCTTTACTCTCACCTTCGGGGGTTTTCTTCTGGTTCCTCCTCCTGCCAGAGCTGCTTTTCAACAGAGGGTTAGCTCTCAGGCTGTGTCCTCCACTGAGGCTTCCTCAGTTTCCTCCTTCCTCCTGGGCCTTCTCCTCCCTTTGTATCTTAGTCCATAGCCCATCATAATATCCTCATCACTTTGCAGCTCTCTTGTGTGCTACTTACCACAGTTGTAATACTGTGTGACTCTAGGTCTTTTTTCAATTTACTGTGAGTTCATGAGGCCAGGAACTCCGCGTTCACCATGGTAATACAACAACAGTGTGTCAGGTGCATAATAGGCACCCAAATATTTACTGAACGACTTAAGGAAGGACTCCCCCTCTATCACTTTCTGTTCTAGAGCTCAGTAAGTTTAACACAACAAACCTACTTTTTGGTCAGCATTCCTCATCTTTGCAACAGAGACTATATCCAGTTTTTACTGGATGTATACTAGCCATTGTGTTTGTCTACCTGGGTCCTACAAGAATAATATATATTGATTTATATATATCCTTTGACATGCATTATCTAAGAAAGGTGGCATACAAAAATTGTACCTTTTCTATTCTACTTCAACATTCCATTTGGTATAATATAAGCATAAACAACCCTGTTGAAGGCCACTTTCCCTCAAGGTAATTTGGCAAACAAAGACTCTATGGCAACAGGGAAGCACAGCATTGTTTTATGAGCCTGCCTTCATTTCTCCAGGCAGCTATATTGCGCTAAACCCTCAGTGCCTCAAGGGGCTCTCTGTCAGTGATTATAACCTGATGCTGTGAAAATGCTATCAGAACAGTCCCGTCAATCCACTTCTCCTAAGTACTTACCTTGGTTAGTTAGCAAAGGCCATCTATTTAAAATAAATAAATAAAGTGGAATGAAGCACTAATGCAATGATCTAATCTAGTGAAGAGAGATTACCTAAGTAATTGTTATTCAGGAAAGGGCTTTTTCTGTTCTGACTTAGAAAGTACTTGCATTTCCACATGTCACTCTGTCAGTCTTCCTCATTATTGTCACTGCGGTTATCAGCAGAGTCTGTGCATTTCTATCTTATCTTTTACCTCCCTCTCCTGGTCCTTATCCATTTGGAACCACTTCCTAGGAGCCCTGGCCCTAGAGTGGCCAGGAGTGGCTGCTTTCCTCAAGCCAGCTGCGTGCAATCAAGAGAACAGAACAGGAGCCCGTTGCCTCTGCTCTCGGACACCTCTTAACTCCCAGTTCCCAGGTTACTGTAAATTTATTGTCTTGTCAAAGTGGTCAATCACAGACACATAGACAAAATTATCTGTCAAAGTAATTTCAAAAATAAACACAAGCTGATAGGTTTAATTATTATTTGAGCCTTCTAACATCTTTAATTTCATGTTCTAAGTAAGAGGATACTTGCCACATATTAGTCAGGAAGTAAAGTAAAATGGACTGTCAGTAAATCACACTGAACTTTAAAGATGAATAATTCTTTTATTATCTAAATTAGTTTTCAGATTTTCTTGCTCCTGTGCTTGCGGAAAATGGAAACAAAGATATTTGTATGTTTAGAAGATTTCAAGATGGCCACTGTCATCTAAATTAGAATTTTGGCCTGTTTCCACTTTGCATAGAGCCCTGGCCCTTTCTTTAATAACAATAATAACAAATGCAAACCTAAAACAGTTTTGGTCTTGAGTTTGCATTCCATCCATCTTCTTTGAAATGTTAAAACATCTGGTTTTCAAGGGGAAAAAAATCAACTTCAACATGTTTGGAGAGAAAAAGGCAGCCCACAAAATAAATCAGGGTCAAGTGTTGTTATTTCACGGGTAATTATAAAGCAGTCCAATTTATTAGTAAATCTTGCATCATGCTTACTTATAGCCACAATTGTTCTTACACTCCATTGGAACGGGGCTAGATTATAGGGTGTAGGAAAATGCAGGGCCAAATATCATGGCAAAGAATGCCATGTGGTCTTGTCATACCTTGCTTCCCTAAGTTTTTCATCTTGCAAGTAGAATTGTGTCTTTGTTTAGTTCATTTTTCCAATTAATTTATGAAATTTTACCAACAGTTACTTGGAAACAAAAAGACGCCCACAACAAATTATTGAAAAGAAAGTGCTTGCTGGTTTAATTGAAGAGCAGATGGTTGGCTCAAAGGGTCTTCTTACTGTGTTTCAATAGCACAGCAAGGAAGAGGGGGACAGGTTGCAGTGGCCCTGTTAAGCTAACACAAACAACTTGGAGGAGGGTGAGACTCAGCATTTTGAGAAAGCCAACTACTTTGAGACTAATTACAATTCAAGAAGACTCTCAGCCTCTCTCTTTCAAGCAAAAGGGATCTTTTTTTTCAAGCTGACAAGGGATCTTTAATCACATCTTCAAGAGAACATAGACTCCTGTCTCAATACATGGAGCCCAAACTCTTCAGACCCGGCAATACCAAGACTGAAAGCAAAGTTATCTTTACTTTTCTGTAACAGCATTACACATACATAGGAGTTTTACACCATCAGGAAATACTTGTTTACCAACTGCTGAATTTTTGTTTGATTCAGTAAGGGACCTAACGTTTAACATTTTATATTTATTTTTATTGTTTTTTGACAGACAGAGACAGAGAGAAGGGGGAGGGCCCAGAACAGTCTCCATAGTTTAACATCATTGGTTTTTCCACAGTTTCATTCCACAGGTGGATGCAGGGCTGCACAGGGCAGGAACTGGGCCGGGGTCTCACCCCAGTGAGAACTGAACTGGGTGCACTCCCCAGTTCAGCATATGGGTCTGCATGGGCCGGGGCCGGGACTTGATCCTTGGTCCCTGGGGCTGCAAAGTGAGTGCTTAACCCACGGAGCCACCCCGGCTTTCCCCAGTAAGGGTCCTAAGATCTCTGTTTTTAGGACCAATTACACAGGTCCATCTCCTAGTGCTTATGTTACTTTTCCCTTCTCCTGTTTTCACCGAATCAAGTAGATTAAAGTATATCTAGATTGAAGACTGATACTCAAATAGAATAGAATTTGCTTAATTGTGAAATTCAGCAACTAGATTAGGAAATCATATTTATTGGTTTTCTTTTTGGGAGACTGGTGTATATAAATAAATTTACTCTCTGTCAAATAAATTAAATCCAGTGTCAAATACAATTTATTCCTGCTATAATTAAAAAAATGAAATGTAGGCAATATCCAGGTGATGCCAGATGTCTGGATGAGAATTAAAATATTTGATAAAATACAAAAACCAAACCAAAACGGTGCATTATACAACTCTAAACTTCTTCTTATATTAGAATAAGCTGTTTGACAATTATCTGCACAATTGCCAAAAAAATCTACAAGTACGTAAAATTTGGATAGATAGTACAAAATTTTTAAGTAAAAATGCTTATAGTTTTACTCATGGGCCTAATTCCTGATCATCAACCAGAGCCTACATATTCTTATTTCACTTATAAGTCTAGAAAACTTGCTAATTTTGATTGCTATATTGCAGTAAGGTATACATTGTTATTATAAGAGGAAAACTGCTTGCAATAAGAACATCAGTAGCAAGAAGAAGTGATAGGAGGAAACAAGGAAAATGGCAGAAAAGCTCTTAAAAATCTCTAAAGACATTATAACCTGGATCTATTTAATGTGGAGTAAAAGGCTACAAAGCCAAAGGATATTTATTGTTTTAGTAAGTAAAATTAGTTTCTCTGTTACTGATCATTCCCTGACAAATCACTTATTAAGACAAAGTAGTGTGTAGAGACCCATCCTCAATGAAGACTACTGATGGGAATTTGAATGGTGTGATTTGGATTAAGCCAGAATTCCTCATAAATAGCATGCATCATCATCATCATCATCATCATTATCATTATCGAGTAGAGAGTAAATACCTATAAACAACCTATTATGTTATTTTTTTATTATACTATTAGATTTCTAAAGGTATTCAGTGTTTAGATATGACTAGTTAGGTATGACTCACGTGAGTTCATTATCAGAGAGATTTAAAACTGCATATTAATCCAGAGTCGAAACTCACTATTATTAATTCATGTATAAAATAACAAATGTCACTAAGTTATTTTCTCAGAGTGATAGGTGATTGAACCATATTTATTATAGCCTTCTAAAGGAGGTAGAATTTTAGTTGAAATGATCTTTAATTTTATGACTATGGAATTACTAAAAATATCTTCTAGGATTTTTTCCTCTCTTTCAGTGAAGATTTTAGTATGAAATTGTCTCAATCTCAAATCCTGCCATCTTCCTAGGAGGCTTCAATATCTACTTGGATGATCGACCTGTCCAGCATCCAAGGCTTTTAATTCCTGTCTTCAATGTCAGTGTGATCTCTATCTATAAGCCCTTCAGCTATCCTATTTCATCACTGTATAGCTTGTTATAACCCCAAGTTTCTTCCAAGTTGTTATATTTAACCATTCCACTTCATTATGTTTTGATTTTATTACTCCTGTTCTTCCATTTATTTTTTTCTACCACGTCATTTCTGGGAAATGGGGAACATCGGATCCTTTGTCTTTTCCACTTGTCCCTCTGAACAAATCTGCTTTTGTTTTCACATCTTTCCCAACCCAAACATAGATGTGCTGTCAATATCCTTAACTGTCTTGTCCTTTTGTCCTTCTACCATAAGTTTCCTGAAAAATCCTAATGCTGGATAAATCTAATTGGGCCAACCCTAGTTCAGCAAAGTTCCACAGCTTGTGAAAATTAAATGAGCTTGGAGAAATATGCCCCTAAATATTCATGATCTCCAAAATCAACGTTCCTCAGCAGGGCCTAGTTTCCTCTCTATTGCATACTGCAGTGGTGCTTTCAACACTTGTATATGCTCCTTGGACCTTTGTTCTTACCTTTTCCTCAGCCTTTCTCAAAAAGTATTTTTGTCTCTAACTTCAAAGACAAAATGTGAGTCGTCATAAAGAAACTGTGTCAACTATGTGCCATCTTTCCAACTGTGACAATACTTCCTTCTAGGTTTATGCTGCTACTCGTCATCAGGAGCATTCTTGTCCTCTTCTTAAGTATCCCATCTCTCTCATCACTTCAGTCTCTCCTTGTGATTGTTTTTTGCAGTTCAAATATCTCAGTATTTAAAAAACCCTGTATGCAAACATCCTCTTTCTTTCATTGCCCCTCCACTTTACAGATATCTCTTCTTTGTTTGAAGGCTAAACTTAATGAGCTGTACAGTCAACTGCTCACCTTACTTACATTTGAACCTAAATAACTTGGTTTTCTCCACAAATCTTCTGAATTTGTTCTTGCCAAGATTTATGTTGTCATTAAAGCCAAAGAAAATTTCTTAATCTATACTTGACTTGATTTTTCAGGATTAGGGAACACTATAGCCCACAAACTCCTTTGAAACATTTTCTTTTCTTGGCCTTTGAAACCTCATACTCTTATTGCTGTTCTGTTACTGTTCTTTACTTATTTTGCAGGATATTTTAACTACCAGTTTAATTTGGTTTTCCTCTGGTCTCACTTACTGTTCTGGCTTGATATACTTATTTATGCAGTAGTTTCTATGGCATCTCTGTTCGGATGACTCTCGACTCACATCTTTAATCTCTATATCACTGTTGAGTCAATATTGTATAACTAGTCTGTACATTGGTTATACCTACCCACTGCCACAGTTTGTCATTCAAACCACAGTCATATATCTCACCTGGACCAGTCTTCTAAGGCTTGGCCACCTTTCATGTACACTCCAGTCAAGATATGTTTTTAAATACAAAGTTGATCCCCAAACCCTGCTGGAAACTTTCCAGAGACTTTCCATTGCACTCAAGGTAATGAACTATGATGGTTCACAGGTACTTTATTATCTCTACCAATTCAGGCTGTTTACCCAGAAATTTTCCCATGAGTGTCATGCTTTAGCTGTATTAAATATATTTAGTTTTCTTGATCGAACATATCTACATATCTCTTCTAGGACATTTTATACTTTATTTTCTTGGCTTTGGGATCTTTGCTGCCCTTACTCTCATTCCGTTGTATTCTAGGTCTTAGTTTAGGTGTCTCTGTCTCTAGGAAGTCTTCCCAACCACTCAAATTGAGCTAAACAATTATGCTATGTGCTCCTATAGCAACTTACAATATCCTTCTTTTTTTTTTTAATTATTAAATTTATTGGGGTAACATTAATTGATAAAAATTACATTGTTTTCAGGTGTACAATTCTACATTTTATTGTCTATAAAATAGCCTTTTTTTTTTTGTATTTATGAGGGCTGTCTGGAAAATATCCAGCCATGTAATATGGAAAATAGAGGCATTTATGGCTGGATTTTTTTTTCTGGACAGCCCTCATATCACTTTCATTTATATTTTCCACTGAACCAAAGACTCCTTGAGAACAGGGATTGTGTATCTTGGGCACCACTGTGGCCCAAGCATTACTTTTTTCCTGTTGCATTTTTTTTTTTCCCCTGACAGATTTTTCACAGGGCTTTACAGTTGGAATAAAGGAACCACAATAATACTCTAGGACAATTTTATTGCAGTGTTCATAATCACTTGTTTACCTAGGATCATTAACAAGATACAACATTGTTAAACATGTAAATAGAAGAATCCAGGATATTGCTAAATATTATTCACTTTCCATTACACACCCATCCATGCCACTAGAACACCAGACTACTCACTCAAACATTATTTTCTGTAGGAAGTATATGCAGGTGAAGTAAATATGCTAAAATACCAAAATAGTCTGTTTTGAGGTGACATTTAAATTATCCTGTTATATTTTCTCTCCTTTACATCACATTTTTCTTCATAATAAAATATGTGAGCATAACTGCATATTACTAATATCAAATGATAAAATAGTATCAAAAGATTCAAGTAAGTTAAGCAGATATTTTTTATTGGTCTCGGATGACACTTTTTTCTAGTTCCTTTTTCTATAACTACATTAAATTACAACATTTCTTCAACTTCAAACACCTTGATCATAACTTTCTTCATACCTTCAATTTCTTTCTCCCGAGGGGAAGGGTGAACATGTGTTTGAGAGAGTTTTATTCCTAACACAATCCATGTGACCTCCATGTCTTCTAAAATGATTTCTGGTGGGAATACTAGTGATTTTGAGGATCACATGTAATTTCCTGCTGAGCTGTTTAGCATGTGCAAATTACCATTTGACCTCCATAGTGACATATTTGTCATAGCAATTTTCACTTCTAGTGAAATGAGTTAAATTGCCTCTGTAAAAGTGATTTTAAGGAGTAATTCTTCATGCAAACCTTTCACATGGATATGCCACTACATGTTTTACAGACTAATACCTGGGCTTCAGATATTTCTTTTCATGTTGTTTTTAATCAGAAGCACAATATTTCCGTAACTCATATTTGGAATGGTTCCTGGTTTTGGAAGCAGATTATTGAAACTGAGCATATGGAGGTCTTAATGTAGAACCTTATGGGGGGAAAACTGTTGATCAACTCTATTTTGCAGCATTGAAAAGTTATATGCTTGCAAAATCTTGGTAAAGCAAGATTTAATATTCATAACTTAAAAAAATCCCAAATTAGTAACTGTCTGTGTTATGTGAGTTAATAACCACATTGAAAACTCTTTCATCATTTCTTTTAAATGATCAGATTGTTCCTTTGCCCACATTTTAACCCATATGATTACATTGCTTAGAAGGAGTCAATGGGTTTTTTAAAAGAAAAGTTAAAATGGAAGTTGAATTTCTAGTGATTGACTTTACAGATAAAATATTAGAGAATAAGGGAGGTTAATCCTAACTAAATAGAGTAATAAAACGAGAATCTGATTGAAAGAGCTTGTTTCTTGCCTGCCAATAATCCAGTACAATCCAGTGTTGGCTCTTGACTCACATTTAGTAACACACACACACTCACCTTTCTCCCTAATGGACTTGTTGTTTTCTCAAAGGAATATAATCAGAAAATTTTATGCTACCCAAATGTCCATAGTGATTGCCTTTATTTCTTCATTAAAATTTCCTATATACTAAATGTCCAAAGACAAGTAAGATACTATGCCTTATACAACTTTAGCATGAAAAGGAAAATGCATGTTTTTAAATGATTGCCGTATATTTAAGGTGCAATGAGAATACTGAAATAATTAGACATTTATTAGGTAGATGCAGGCAGGAAAAAATAAAGGCACTGCAAAAACAAGGAGCCATTAAGATTGCACTTGTTAAAAGAGTTGTGCTTCTTTTGGTATATTTAGATTTCAGGATGCAAAAAGTGACTGAAATGACAGCAGAGCATATTCCTATGGCCAGTAGGAAACTGTTCACAGTTCTAAGCACAGAGCAACACAATCAGATTTGCTCTTGGAAAGATGCCTTTGGCACGGAACATGGATTGAAGGATAGTCAAATCTTACAAATAGACCAATTAGGAGTCTGTTACACCCAAAGATTGCTGAGGGCTTTGAACTCCAACCATATAATGAGGATAGAAAGGTGGTGCATATCTGACATATTTTTGAAGGAAAGTATAAATAACTGGATTCAATAAGCTGTTGAATGTGGGGAAAAAAATAAAAATAAATCAGAGATGGTTTTTGGTTTCTAATTGGGGTGGCTGGGCTTATTTTGGTGCTGTTAACTAAAAAGTTTTACAAGCAGAACTATCACCTTGGGAAGAGAAGAAAATGAATTCAGTTTTGAATTTACTAAGTTAAAGAGCAAGTAGGACATCAATATAGACATGCCCAGGAAACTGTTAAAAATGTAAGGCTAAAGGGCAAAGACAGATACAGTTTGGAAAATAAACTTTAAATCGCCATCATACAGAGAGGACATTTAAGTAAGATTAGATTACAAGGGTGTGAAGAAAACATTTTGAGTTGATTGATTTGATGTTTCTGTATTTGTTCATGGGGTTCTTGGATGAAACAATGTTATTGTATCCATTCTCTGCACTGGGTGATTTGAATCAGTAATTTTTAAAAAGTTAACATTTAGTAATTGCTTCTGAGGAATTATTATCCATGACGTCAAAATCACAGAGTTGAAGAAACTGTCAAAAGACTTCTCTAAAACATCTATGTCAGAATATCTTGCCCCCAAGAGTACATAGAGTAAAAAGATCAAATCTTGAGAGTTTCCAGTATTTTGAAGGCAAATGAAGAGAAGCAAAAAACAGCGAGAAAAATATAGAGTCAGAGACTTAGAAGAAGAGTCAGGAGAAAGTGGTCTAATAAAAGATAAGGGAAGAAATTTGTGGGGAAGGAGAAAGAGGCAGTTAATGAAGATTCAGCAGTTAGGAGGCTATTTATTGCTAACCTTTGCAGTAGAGGTCAAGTTGTAGAGCAAAAATCAAAAGATGTTGAATTGAAGGAGCGGAGGCAAGAAAGATGTCCAAAAATCTGTTGAAGAGATTTTGTGATGAAAATGAGAATGGAAATGTAGTTGTAACCTGAAAAAGACTTAAGATAAAGATGCAGGATTTTTTTTTTTTTTTTTCCAGAGGGGTGAGAACACAGGATGGGTTATCTGAGAGTAAGACTATTTGAGGTGGGAGGAAAGGAGCTACTAAAGAGGAAAAAAGATGTTGATTCTTTATGAAGTAGGAAAAATGTAATTACTACCGGTACTCTAGGGATGGGAAAGGAACCCCAACTTTGCCTTTGAGATCCAAAAATGTTTACAGTGATCCCTCGCCACTTTGCGCTTCATGGTTTGCGGCTTCAGTGTTTCGCGGGTTTTCCCAAAATATTCATCAAAAAATAAAAATGAAAAAATACAACCCTGTCGGCAGCCACATGGCGGAAAGGAGCGTTGTTTCATGTGGATGCGCGAGAGAGAAGGATCCCTGCATGTGAAACAAAGAGATGAGCTGACTCAGAGTCCATCCCACGGGCTCTCATAAAGGCGCGTGATTGGTTTCCGGTGTGACATCGACCCATGAGAGGACGAGTGGGTTTATCCCTGTGAGTGGATTGTCTGCGCATCATCGCAGCCTCACCTAGCATCTTCTCTTGTTGTATCTCGCCAGTCTTGTCCATGATGTTGACTGTCTCGCATACTGTATTTTAGTGTTGTGTTGGCAATAACTAGTTTTGTTTAAGTGATAACTTTTTTTATTAATTAAGCCCTTATAATGCCGCCTAAGCGCTGTGCCCCTGCGAAAGCTTCCTCCGGGGCGCCCAAGAGGAAGAAGAGGATGACCATCAGCGAAAAAGTGAAACTTTTAGATATGATCAAAGAGGGCAGAAGTGATGCATCTGTGGCACGCCATGACGGGGTGAATGAATCTACAGTGCGGTCCATCAAGAAAGAGGAAGCAAACATCCGCAAAACTGCTCACATATTTAAAACATTCTTGTACCCGCATACACGAAAATTCCTAGGGGCAAATCCTACTTCGCGGTTTTTCAGCTTTTGCGGAAGATTCTGGTCCCCATTAACCGCGAAAAACGAGGGATCGCTGTAGTGAACTCTAGATACTAAAATAGGTAGGTGTATGTGTGTATATGTATATGGGGAAACATATTGAGGAAACTCTGAACTTCATATTAGATGGCTGTCATTTCCTCATTGAAGTCTGAGTTATTGAAGTTATTGATTGAGATGGGGGGGCAGGGGAGGTAATGATGGGTAGAGGCTAAATGGTGTGGGTAAATGTTTACAAGAACTGTCCTAAGGAGTATAAGTAAAAGATGATTAGGGAAAGTAAAAATATGGAACAATGATGAGGGAGAGTGAAATATTTTATTTATAAGAAGCCAATCTGAGATCTGAGGGAAGAAGGAAGGAAGGAAGGAAGGGAGGGAGGGAGGGAGGGAGGAAAGGCTAATGTAGATAAATTTACAGATGTGTGTTTGAGGTAGGAGAGGGCTGTGAAGGGAAGGGAGATACTAAATAGAGGGCCTTAATAGCCTCTAGTCTTAATAGCCTCTAATTTCTGGGCATAGCTGGAGGCAGGCAATATGAAGTAAGGAGTGAGGAGCCGCTGATACGGGTGAGACTGCTCATGGTTTTGAGTAGCTTGGGGGTTGGAAGAGATTTTCTTGGCAATGTATAAAATAATTGTAGGATGCTAAAACACCTCAGATTTGAAAGTGTAAACATCAATTTGCCCTGCCTGGTTGTGTGTGTGTGTGTGTGTGTGTGTTTTTAAGGATGATAAGCAGATCTTTGTAGAAATGAAGAATGGTTGGAATTTTTAAGGAGGCTTTGAGAAGGACAAAAGAAATATGAAGGCTCTAGTGAGGAAGCAAACAAGTTAAGGTGAGATTTGAAATTTAATATATTAAAAATATAATGGTGAAAGTGGCTAATTAAATATTTTTCATAAATCTTAGCTTTTGAAAGTCCATTCAATTTACTGAAATTTATAGGAACTTTGTTTCTTCTACTAATGACTGATGTGTCATTCAGTTATCCTTAAGGGCAGAGGTCAAGTTTTGGTTTTCTATTGTAGTGTCTAGAGAGTCATCTGCAAATAGCAGATGCTTACTAATTGTTTTTTGAACAAAAATTACCCCAAAATGATTCCTGCTAATTATGTTCTAAGAAGAAAATGTGAAAATATTGTTGTATATTGTGATTATTGTACATTTTAATTTCTTGATTTTTCTCACATAGTTGATGGAGATGAGTTTTTAGAGAACCAACAACATTGCTGGACAGTTTTAGATAGAGTTTATCTAGTGTATATAGGATTGTCTATAAAGGCAAAGAAGGAAGAAGAACCAAGGCTTTAGCATAGCTAGAATTTAAGACTTCAGATAAAAGAAGACA
The DNA here is from genome assembly GCA_004027555.1 of Craseonycteris thonglongyai. NCBI lineage: Eukaryota > Metazoa > Chordata > Mammalia > Chiroptera > Craseonycteridae > Craseonycteris > Craseonycteris thonglongyai. The sequence continues at coordinate 27,999 of PVKE010013747.1, forward strand.
ATGCATAGAAGACAGACTGAATAAGTTCTACAGGAAGAGGGGTCATTTTATTTTAAATTAAAACAATAGGTTGCAAATTTGTAGATGAGGAGAAAAGGAATGAGACATGTTGAATCAGATGTTAAAGAAATGATCTAGTATTCTGAAGTGATTTAAAAATAATAAAATGAAACTAAAATCTTCTGAATAAACTTGAAATCTTCAGTTCTTCAGACCAAGACAAGCTTTGAAATTCCTCACAGAAGGGTCAGCCTTAGATATTTCCTAGAATTCTGTAACTGCGTGACTGTATACTGTTGGCTCATCGAACCAAAGTAAGAAACAGAAGGTCACAATTCAGGAATTATTTCTTCTATTCCCTTTTCTCTTCAATGGATATTTAATAAGTTCTCTTATATTTAGCAAAGTAGAAGAGTATTTGTATCTGATAAATCTTTGGTATTATAAACAAAATATGAGATATTTATGCTGTTTCTTAAAAGAATAGTGAATACATGGTGGTGATCCTAGTTAATGCCTCACTGCAGCCACTTTGATTTTCTAGACTCTATAGAACAGGGGTTCCTAACCCCAAGGCCACAGGTTATGTGCCCTGTTAGGAACCTGACCATACATCAGAAAGTGAGTGGCCAACAAGCCAAGCTTCATCTATGTTTACAGCTGCTTCGCATTGCTTGCGTTATTGCCAGAATTCCACCTCCTGTCAGATCAGCGGTTGCATTAGATTCTCATAGGAGCACAAACCCTACTGTGAACTGGGCTTGTGAGGGATTTAGATTGTGCAGCTCCTTATGAAAATTGAATACCTGATGATTTGAGGTGGGGCTGAAGTAGTGATGCTAGCTCTGGGGAGTGGCTGCAAATACAGATTAACATTAGCAGAACGGTTTGACTACACAGAGACCCTAATAAATCAATTGCTTGCAGACTCATACAAAACTCTGTGAGTGGCAAGTGACAATTAAGCTACATCTGGTGCTTGAATCATCCTGAAAACTCCACCCCCACCCTACCCCTGGTCCATGAAAAAATTGCCTTCCACAAAACTGGCACCTGGTGCCAAAAAGGTTGGGGACTGCTGCTCTGAAGCCTTCTCTCCACTAACTTATTCTCCAACTGCACAAAGGTTCAGGGCTAACTGTGATATAGTTCTTGAGAGGATAAGGGAAGTGGCAGTGTAGAAACCAAACAATGCATTAACTCTAATTAAGGCTTCTTTTAAACATGTGCTACAAAAGAAAAGACATGGTATACTTTAAGAGATTATATCTCAGATTTAAGGGTAATTATATTTTTAAAAATTAAGTAAAAGTAGAATTTGATGTACGGAATTTTTCATCATTAAGCTCTGTACCTATAACCATGCACTTTGTATAATAGAATCCTTGTAGCGTGTTTTGGAATTACATGGTCAATTAAGCTCTTAAGTATCTAAAGCTTGGTCAAATTTTAATTGTAAATTTATAACTTGGAAAATCAGCCAGATGTATACTTATTAGTTTTCTTTTGCTAGACTCTGTGAAATTTAAACAATGCTGTTGAATGCTGAGTATTTTCAGCATTAATTGATAACATAGTAATCAAACACAGACACAGTGTATTTCAAGCATCTAATTGCTTTTTGGTTTTAAAAAGAAGTCACTTACAATCTAATGAGTTTGAAGTATAATTGAGAGCAGAGTTTTGTATACATATGACTTTTTAAAAATTGAACTTTTAAATTAATATTTATAAATGTTTTGAGGGTAGTTAATTGATTATGCTTAAAGGTTTATAGCCTAAGTTAGTACAAATAGCATTCTGTATATTGATGATGAGGTTCTATCATCAAGATCCACCTCTCTTCATTCAAGAGATTTGTTCAACACATGTTTATTGAGCAACAACTATGTGCAAGATTCAGGTTCATTATAAAGAAATGATACACCAAGCGGAATTTTGGGACACTTTGAAAAAAGAGCCTTTTGGTTGGAAAAAAACAAGACCAATATCAGCAAAGAGAAGACTTACACTATAAGGCAAAATAAGAGCAGACCAAAATATTTACCTAGAACAAAGTATCCAGAGCAAATTTTCACATAATTAGGCTACAAATAAGTATTATTAAATTAGGAATGTATTAATGAGTGACTTTTTTTTCAATCTGACTTTTCTAAAGACACTCAACTACAAGCTTGACAGACAAATCTGCCTCTTATTAAAATTATAGACTGTCTGACTAGGGAAACATTGAGGAGGATCAAATTGGGAAGAGAGGAGCTATAATGGGACATCAAGACAACAAAAAAATATCTTCTGGAGGAAAGAAAGAGGTAAAAAATTACTGTAGTTTTCAGCTATTTTCCTCAGGCCAGTTTATTATTTCCACTTATTATAATGCTATATTTTGAGCACATATCTCAACAAAGGTAAAATGTTTGACAGACTGTACTGTTACTTATACAAAGTTTACGTTATTTTTATCTTCATTTTTTACTTTTGTCATTTTAACTAGTAATATCAAGAAAGCTAGATACCTTATTGTTTTTAAAAAGTTAATGTTAATTGTTTACAATATCTACAGATTTAAATGACTTTTCTTCACCTGGTTTGGGCACTTCTCAACTTTGTAATCAATCAAAACAACTGGTTTATAATCCAGTTTTGATCTCCAGTTGTTATCTTTCACAACCTGATTTTTATCTTTGAAAATATTCACAATGTGTATACATCAAACAATTAAAATATTTAGAGAAACAGAACATGTTATTATGCTAATTATCTTTTTAAATTCTTGTGGTTAAATATACATAACAAAATTCACCATTTTAATCATTTTTAGAAGTGTACAGTTCTGTGGCATTAAGAAAATTTATATTTTGCAACTATCACTATCATTATCTCCAGAACTTAAAAAAAAATGTTCTAACCTTAACCCTAGACCTAACACAATTTCATCTCCGCTGAAATTCTATACCCAATTAAACAGTAACTCCCATTCCTTTTTCTAACCCCTTGCAACCCTACTTTCTGTCTCTATATATTTGACTAGTACCTGATACATGTAAGTGGGATCATATAGTTTTTGGAAATTGCCATCCTAACAGGCATGCTGTCGAATCGCATTATAGCTTTGATTGACCTTTCCTTATTGATTACTGATGTGTTGAGCATCTTTTCATGTGCTTATTGTCATTTGTGTATCTTTGGAGAAATGTTTATTCAAGTCCTTGACCATTTTTAAATTGGGTTATTAGTTTTTATTGTTGTTGGGTTACAGGCGTTCTTTATACATTGTAGATATCAATCTCTCATTAGATATATGATTCCTAAATAGTTTCACTCTGTGGTTTGCCTTTTCATTCTGTTTATAATGTCCTTTAATGCAAAGATATATATGAAATCCAACTTACCTATTTTTTTTTTCAGTTGCCTTTGCTTTTGGTGTTCTTTCCAAGAAATCATTGCCAAATGCAATGAAGCTTCTTCTCTATGCTTCCTTCTTATATTTTTATAGATTTAACTCTTATGTTTGTTTATTTGATTTATTTTGAATTAATTCTTGTATCTATTGTAAGGTCAGGGTCCAACTTCATTCTTTGCATGTATATATCCAGTTTTTCCAACATCATTTGTTGAAATGATGTTTCTCACCATTGAATTATCTTGGTGCCCTTTTTGAAAATCACTACATGTGAAAGGGTTTATTTCTGGGCTCACTATTTATGACAATTTTTTTCCTGCTAGTGAATAATACTTTTTAAAATTAATACTTTATTATTTTAGAACACTTTAATATCCACAGCAAAATTAAAAGGAGGATACAGAGATTTCCCATATATCTCCTATCTCAACACAATTGTTTTTTTTGTTTGTTTTTTTTTTAAACATATTCTTTTTTAATATATATATATATATTTATTTATTTATTTTTGACAGAGAGAGAGAGAGAGAGAGATACAGAGACAGAGAGAGAACTGAACTGGGGGAGCTCCCAGTTCAGCATATGGGTCCGCACGGGCCGGGGCCAGGATTCGATCCTTGGTCCCTGGCGCTGCAAAGTGAGCACCCAACCCACTGAGCCATTCCGGCTTCACCAACTCAATTGTTTTTGATGAACTTTTTATTTGGGAGTAATTTTAGATTTGCAGAAAAGTTGGAAAGACAGCACGGACAGTTCCCGTATACCCTTCACTTACTTATCCCTATTGTGAACATCTTATATTACCGCGATACATTTCTCAAAACAAACAAAAACAAACAAAGAAAAAAAAACCTATTAGCTAAACTCCATACTACTCAGATTTCACCAATTTTTCCATTTATGTTCCAGGACCCAATGCAGAATAACACACTACACCTAGTTACCTCCTTTACTTATCCTCTAGTCTGTGATAGTTTCTTAATTTTTCTTTGTTTTTTGTGATCTTGAGAGTCTTGAGATGTACTGGCCAGGTTTTCCATTGAATGTTTCCCATTTTGTGTTTGTCTGGTGTTTATATCATGATTAGACTGGAATTGTGAATATTCACAGTAATATTACAGAGGTGAAGTAACCATTTTATTACATTATATCAAAGGACACGTTTCACCCACATGACATCAATGATGATATTAATCTTTAGTGCTTCTTAAAGTACTGTTTGCTGGTTTTCTCTACTGTAAGGTTACCTTTTTTCTTATCCCATATTCTTTTTATTAGAAATGATCACTAATTTTAGTCTGTACTCAAGAGGATGGGAATTAAGCTCTACCTTCTGGAGGGGAGAATCTACATATATTATTTGGAAGTCTTGTTTAATGATATGTCTGTTCTTCCCATAAATAACTTTATTCAATCACTTATTTACGTCTGTGTGACACATGGATATTTATTTTACACTTTGGGCCATAATTCAATACTCAATTATTTTATTGACCAAATTGTTCCAACTTTGGCCTTTATTCCCTTGGCTTCTATGTTCTTTAGGCACACTCCCCAATCCTTTGTTTTGTGTTCTAGTACTTCAAGATGCTCCAGGCCTAGCTTGTATTTTACTTACCCCAGCTTTAGAATCAGCCCTTTCTCTGTGAACAACAGCTTCCTTCCTTCCTTCCTTCCTTCCTTCCATCCTTCCATCCTTCCTTCCTTCCTTCCTTCCCCTCTCCCTTCTTCACTTCCTTCCTTCCTCCCTTTCTTCCTCCTTTCCTTACCTACCTCTCTCTCTTTCTTTCCTTTCTTCCTTCCTTCCTTCCTTCCTTTTCTCTCTCTCTCTCTCTCTCTCTTTCCTTTTCCTTTCTTTCTAGAATGGTATTTAAAAACCAAGATCATATACAAATTAATTTCTCAATGCTATATATTGATTTTTATTTTATGATGACTTGTGTTGACTTTCTGTTTTGGTAGGTTTATGTTTCAATTAAAATTTAGAAGTGTATTTGATATAAGGAAGATATTTATATAATTTTTTCATACACAAATTTGATACTACCAACATGGAATTAATATGGCATATGTGCTGCATTACTTTTCCAGTAGTGATAACAAAATATTAGTGATTCATCCATACCTTTTTGGATGGAGAAATGGAAGTGAAAACTTGAATTTATCAGGTCAGCTTCTTCTCAGCAAAACCAAAGCCAATTAAACTGTGATAAACATACATATCTGATGGCTTTGTTAAACAAGGGGTTTACCTTTATGATTTGTCCACAGTGTAGAAAGTTACCTATAATTGTCTCAAAGTTATATATATTTCTTGGAAAATTTGACATCCTAAAGAATTTTTTTTTTTTTTAGAAAAACTTGCCCTGAGGAAAGATACATAGAGAATAAATACACATTGGAGAATTTTTAATAATTTTATTTAGGGAACATTGAATCAAGTATTCTTTACTTTGCAAAGGATGGAAACTTAAGGGAAATTACAATGTTTTTCCATTGGTATTTTAACATTGTTTGGTTGACATTGGTTGATAACAATTACATTGTTTTCAGGTGTATAATTCTACATTGCATCATCTACGTATTGCATTATGTGCTCATCACCCAGAATCAGCTCTCTTTCTATCACCATATATTTGATGCCCCCTCCCTGCACCCCCCAACTTGTTCATATCTTTTATCTTTAGGAAAATTCACCAATGCTTCTTATCCAATTATAATTCTATATCCTCAACAGAAATACAATTATCTGTATTTTTCATGAAAGTGAAAATAATAAACTCTTTAGCAGACTTAACAGTCTTTATTAATAAAATATTGAGAGAAAGAATATAATTTCATGGTCCATGTGAACATTTTCATCTACAATATGTATAATACCTATGGCTGTTAATAATACATGTTCTCCAGTCTGTGCATCTGTGAAATTCAGCTTTCATCGATTTTAGATTTTTTTAAAGAAACAACAAAAAAATTGTATTTACTTTTGTGATCAGTGAAAATAATACTGATCAAAGTAAATGAAAGATTATGCTACTTCCCGTTTTCTCTATATGAAGAATAAATAAAGACTTAGACTTTATTTGTTCCTAATTTTCAGTGATTTAATTATACTATAATACATATTCTTATAACCCTGAATACTAGGTAGAATGTTTTTTATGGTTGGATTCTTAAAAAAAAAATTCTAGTCAAATGATCTTGATTGATTGAAACTCTCTAAAAATAAAAATCTGCCATGGTTACATGGGTTTATCATTCCTCCCATGGACCACTTTCAGACCTCATTCTGTGCAAAGCATTTTCATTATTGTCTCTCAGTTTGCATTGCTTTTAGCATTGGACTTTTAAATATACACAGTTGGGTTCACTTGAGAAATTAAACAAGATATATAGTAGATATGATTATGCAATATGTACATATCCATTGTGATTGCTGCAGGTTTATTTGTGTCTTTGAAACACAAAGGTAGCCTTGAGGATTGGATGCCATATGTGCCAAAGTTAAACTAACAAGTCTTCATATACTTTCTATGTGCTTGTCTATTCATTACAGAAATAAATTTTCTGCCCTACAGGTATTAAAAATTTGCATTATGGATATCTTAGGAATATCCTTTACTATCTAGTTCTAAGCTCTATGCAGCATACTAACAAATTTTGCCTTGCATAAACAAAACAAGATAAAATAAAACTCTGCCATCACTTAAGGGAGTGATTAACATGGGTATGGCTTATGTAACCATGTCTATCCTTGTAGTTTTAGGTTCTTAATATCAGAATGAAGAGGTGATCTCACTGATGCTATTATCAATCTGTTTTAATAAAACAAGCATGTTTATAAACAAAATTTTACTCCCACCCTGGTTTCTTATTTTTTAAGATCACTATCTAAAATATCTGATGCATAGGCAAGTGTTACTTGAAGAAATTAATTGAGATTATATTTGTGTTAATCTCTTTTATGAACTGTTCATTTATTACTCTATGTAGTTGTCAGCTATGGTGTTCTGAGCTGTAGGTGTGGTCAAAAAGCTCAGTGAACTAAATTATGAAAAACTTGAACAAACCACTCAGGTAATTTCCCAATTAAGAAGGACATGATTCCCAAATTCTATTTTAATAGAGAAATTTTCAGAGTAAGTAAAATCTTCCCCTTTTTCACGTCAAAAACCCACAATAAATAGAAAAATATTAACGAGGTGTTTAGCAAGAGGAGTGGTAGTGTAAAAAGAACAAAACTGGGTAAAACAGATAAATACAGATCTTTGTGTATTTATTATGTTGTACTAATTCTAATTAGTAATGTAATGATTCAGTAATGGTAATCCTAGGACTACTAACTTTATAGAGTGGGAGATCCATAATGACAGGTGGACAGATAAGGTGTAGGTATTTTAATTTTGGTTCTATTAATCTATGTAGGTTATATTACTATGGAATGGAACTTTTCCTATTACATTTGTACTGAAAAGTAACATCAACAGTTTTAGTGATAGTCTTAACATAATTTTATTGTAATCAGCAGGGTTTTAAAAATTGTCTCAAAGGTTAATCTTGGTGATCATCACATTATATTCACTTGTATTTTAATCGGTTATATTTAGTGGCAGATTGCAAGCTTTCCTTATTATCTTGTTAAATCAAGAGGTGAAAGCCTTTC